>VONZ01002461.1:0-50795 GCA_012976165.1 Labeo catla
TGTCGAGTAGTGTACGACACTAGGGGTCGCTCTTGAGAGCCCAAACACCTCTGACAGTTTTGAGAAAGGCCAATGAAAATTGGGTGTGCAGATTTGCATAGCTGGCCACGCCCCGGACATCCGGGTATAATAGGGCAGCGTGTGCATCTGCTCACTCGTTCTGATTCTGAGGAGCCGAGCGTCTCAGCTCACTCAGAGGCGGACCAGAGATGTAGCATGGGAGACACAACGTCTCCGTTCCCTCCATCAGGGAACGAGGGTTACCATACGTAACCGAGACGTTCCCTATCTGTCGTACACTCCGAGTTGTGTAGAGTAGTGTACGACACTAGGGGTCCCCGTAAAAACACGCCACATGTCTGACCGCGTCACGAGAGACAAGTGCAGAAGTAACAGGGCAACGTGTAACGTAAGTGCAGCTCCCCTCGTCCGTGACCATCCAACGTCCAAGGACTGACCTGTACAACGGGGTCCTGCAGCCGGGCCTCCCTCAAGGGCGGCTGAGTGTCTTGAGATCGTTGGGAAAATGCCTGCTCCCGAAGGAAAGACATTGCGGAGTTCACAACCTGCCCGACAGGAGGGGGTTTAAGTGACATGGTTAGACATGGGACCTGAGGTGGGTCTCACACCCGGGAAGACAGCCAGACTCAGATCCTAGAGAACCTGTTCTCAGGGGAAAACACCGCACCACAAGAGTTATAGGTGGAAATACACATATGGGGCCACATAAGGGGCCACTACATATGGTGCACAATCCAATCAAAATAAGGGAAGTCATACCTTGTGAAGGGATTCCATAGCGGGTTTCTCCGCTAAACTCCGCCATGTGCAGAAGTGCCAAAGATGGAGATGGTGTCCAGGGTTCGCATCAGGAAACCTACTGAAACTGAGCAGCGTAATCACCATTAGGGGAAGCGCTTTATGCAAGCTCTACACCAACCAGTGTGCTGAGTCAAGAGTTAGCAATCAAGACTCTAGCTGACACTGGTTCTCTGCACAAATTATAAAATCTGGCAAATGTGTTAGGTGTAGCCCAACCCGCAGCTCTACAGATGTCTGTTAATGAGGCCCCAGTCGCCAGGGCTGCTGAGGCAGCGATGCCCCTGGTTGAGTGGGCTCTTACCTCCAGAGGGCAGGGTAGGCCTCTGGCCAGGTAGGCCATACGGATCGCGTTTACCAGCCAATGGGAGATCCTCTGTTTGGAGACAGCTTTCCCCTTCTGCTGTCCTCCATAACAAACAGAGAGCTGTTCCGAACGTCTGAAGGGCTGCGTTCGTTCCATGTAGATGCGCAGGGCACGGACTGGGCATAACAAGGTCAGGTTGGGGTCATCTTCCTGGGAAGAGAGAGCTTGCAAGGTCACTACCTGATCTCTGAAGGAGTGGTGGGGACCTTGGGCACATATCCAGGCCGGGGTCTCAAGACAGCGTGAGAATCCGCTGGTCCGAATTCCAGGCACGAACTGTTCACGGAGAGGGCTTGGAGGTCTCCCACTCTTTTGATGGAAGTGAGCGCAGTCAAAAGAGCCGTCTTGAAGGAGAGAGCATTGAGTTCGACTGACTGAAGGGGCTCGAATGGATCTTGTTGTAGACCTTGGAGAACCACAGCAAGATCCCAAGAGGGGATGAGATGCGACCGAGGAGGGTTCAGACTCCGGGCTCCTCTAAGAAACCTGATTATCAAATCGTGTTTCCCCACCGATCTGCCCCCCACCAAGTCATGATTAGCTGATATAGCTGCGACATGAACCTTGAGTGTTGAGGCAGACAGGTGCCTTCCCAGGCCTTCTTGAAGGAAGGATAACACTGATTTGATGCCACAACTCCGTGGGTCCTTCCCGTGGGAAGAACACCAGTTCACAAGATGCGCCATCTTAGGTCATACAGCCGTCTGGTAGAGGGAGCTCTTGCCTGTAGAAGTGTGTTTACCACTGAAGGTGAAAGGTCTCTGAAGTCCTCCTGGTCGCGTCCAGGGACCATAGGTGGAGGTTCCAAAGATCAGCGCGCGGGTGCCAAATTGTGCCCTTCCCCTGAGAAAGGAGGTCCTTCCTCAGAGGAATGCGCCAGGGAGGGGCTGATGCCAGGAGCACCAGGTCCGAGAACCAGGTTCTGTTGGGCCAGAAGGGGGCCACCAAGAGAATCTGTTCCTTGTCCTCCCTGACTTTGCACAAGGTTTGTGCGATGAGGCTCACTGGGGGGCACGCATACTTGAGCCGGCCCCTCGGCCAACTGTGTGCCAGTGCGTCTATACCGAGGGGGGCCTCGGTTAGACCGTACCACAGCTGGCAGTGGGTGGATTCCGGTGAGGCAAAGAGCTCTACCTGTGCCTGGCCGAATCGATCCCAAATCAGTTGGACCGACTGGGGTTGGAGTCTCCACTTGCCTCCGCGCGAAACCTGTCGTGACAGGGAATCGGCCATACGATAGGCTTCGCCCGGAATGTGAGTGGCTCGTAGAGACTTGAGTCTGTGTTGACTCCAGAGCAGCAGGTGGCGGGCTAGTTGTGACATGCGAAAGGAGCGTACACCGCCCTGGTGGTTGATGTAGGCCACAGCCGCAGTGTTGTCGGACCTGACCAACACGTACTTGCCCTGAATCATAGGTCGGAACCTCCTCAGGGCCAGGAGCACTGCCAACAACTCCAGACAATTTATGTGCCAAAACAGTCGGGGGCCTGTCCAGACCCGGAAGCTGCCTGCCCGTTGCAGGTGGCACCCCAGCCTGTCTTGGAAGCATCTGTGGTGACAACGATGCGTCTGGACACCTGTTCCAGGGGAACTCCTGACCGTAGGAACATAATGTCTGTCCAAGGGCTGAGTGTCTGGCGACACGATGGTGTGATGTTCACTCGAAATGTGCCTCGATGCCATGCCCACCTGGGGACTCGAGTATGAAGCCAGTGCTGCAGCGGTCTCATGTGCATCAAACCCAACGGCGTGACCGCGGCTGAGGATGCCATGTGCCCTAGGAGCCTCTGAACCTGTTTTAGGGGGACCGCTGACCCACATCTGAGTGTTGCCACACACCTCAGAACGGACTGTGCACGCTCTGGGGAGAGACGCGCAGACATACTAACCGAGTCCAGCTCTACGCCGAGAAAAGAGATCCTCTGTGCGGGGGAGAGTTTGCTCTTTTCCCAGTTGACCCGAGGTCCCAACTGGGCCAATGGTTGAGAACCATGTCCCTGTGTACGCAACCCATATCCCACGAGTGAGCTAGGAATAGCCAGTCGTCAAGATAATTGAGAATTCGGATGCCCACTTCCCTGAGGGGGGCAAGGGCAGCCCCCGCTACCTTCGTAAAGGCGCAGGGCGGCAGGGATAGGCCGCAGGGGGAACCTTGTACTGATGAGCCTGATCTTGAAGACAGAGTCTTGGAGGATCAAGACATGAAAGTACGTGTCACTCAGGTCCAATGGCATCAACCAATCTTAAGCCCTGACACACAAGGGATGTGTGTTCAAGGGCTAATGTTTGAACGGGAGCTTGAGAAAGGGCCCGATTCAAAAACCTCTGTTTTAAGATTGGTATGAGTCAACCACCCATCTTGGTACAATGAAGTAGGGGTCGGCAAACCCTTTCCTTCATTTTGGCTGAGGGGATAGGATCTAATCGCACCCTTCCCAGGGGGGCTGCGATCTCAGCTTAAGGGACCATAGCATTCTTGCCCTGAGTCGATTTATAAGAGAATGCCGTAGACCTTAGCGGATGCCTTGCAACCTGAGTTGCATAGCCAAGTCAGGTAGTTCTGAGAAGCTTCAGGTCTCAGGGAACTATACCCGACGTACCTGGAATGGGAATGTCGTGGCTGAATAAGGCAGAGAACGCAGTGTTTGGAGATGAAGCCCCAAGAGCGCGGTGTGTCTTTGCCATTATGCAGAGTTTGTGCCGAATCCATCTCTCATCCCCGGGTCGAGAGTGGATCTGGACGGGTTAGCTAGCCCGCCTGCTCTGGATTGCTTGTCAGAAGAAAAACTAGAAGCCTAACGAGGGTTCTAGCAAGCCTACCGACAAGCTTGTGTTGCCACCTTCCCACAAGATCTCTGACCGCTGGGCGGTCAGGCCGGAGGCCCGGCTGTCGCGGGGCCTCAGGAGTTCTATAGGGGCCCGTCCGTGGCGACGAACAGACAGGAGTAGTCGGGGGTAGAGGGCCGGAGCCCTGACCCGCGGCTCTGTCTGCTCCTACCGTGAAGGACTTTCGCTGCAAATTCTATCACGGTGTTGACAGAAGGACCAACCTGGGAAATGGGGGGTAAGAAGCGGACTTCAAATTTCCCGCATTTCTGACAGGTGCAGCCACAGGTGGCGTTCCTGGACCAACAAGTAGACATCGCCCTTCCTAGAGCGTGTGCCACGACTCACAGCTCTAGGTTGGAACCACCCTCGTACTGAGCTCGCAATGCCACGGCCTGAACGCCCAGAGGATGGCCGTGGTATGTAAGGCGGACGCAGCCTGTCCAGAAGCCATGTAAGCCTTGCCCGGAAGAACTTACAGGCCCTGACCGGGAGTTCTGGAAGGAATCTCACAAGCGGCGGCGATTAGCAGGGAGTACACTGCAATCGCCCCCTCCGCCTGGGGGAACCTCTGAAACCCCCTCGCTGGACCCCCATCGAGAGTGGTGAAGGAGGAGAAGTTGGTTTATCCCGTTCTGACCATTTTTTTAAATGGGCTTTCCGCGATTTCACCAACTTCTCGTGCACTACCGGGAAACAGACACTGGAAACGAGCGTACAGGTCGTTACCCAGATGTCTATTAACCAGCCCCTTCTTGGCTTCCCGTTTCAGGCACGGCCACCATTTTTTTTGCATCCACCTCAAACTGAGAATCAGTCCCCCGTAGAGGCTTGCTCAGCTGAAGTTTCTGCTTCAAATAGTTCACGCCCTTCCTTAGCGATGCTGCAGCTAACCATTTCCGCCCAATTAGGAGTTCTGAATAAGAAAGTCAGCTGTACTGAGACAGACTAACAAACTTGTCCGGAAACTCAATCGAGGGACGCACGAAGCGAGGGGTTTGCGGGGTTTTCACCCGGCAAAACCTTCCTTGCTTTGTAATGCTCGTCACCAGCGCACATCGCTACGGCCTCGTACCTGGAAGTAGAAGGACCGGAGCGGGTAGCAGTCGGGAACGTAAACATACGGCTCGTGCGCCCAGGTCATGTTTTCGCCGGCAAAACATGAATCAACAACAAGCGCTGCATCGGCGTGAGAATCTCAACACTGAATACAGCGGTCGTGTTGATCGTTTGGATCGAGGGACGCGAGGAGCGAGAGGTTTGCGGGGTTTTCACCCGGCAGAGCCTTCCCTGCTTCCTAATGCTCGTTACCGACGCACATCGCAACGGCCTCGTACCCGAAAGTAGAAGGACCGGAGCGGGAAGCAGTCGGAGTGAGCCGCGGCTTCACGTAAAGCACGCGGCTGACGAGCAAGCGCGTCCATGATCGAGCTCTCGCAAGAAAAACGTGAGTCAACAACAAGCGCTGCATCAGCGTGAGCATAACTCAACACTGAACACAACGGTCATGTCGATCGTTTGGGAAGGTAAGCCGCAACCAGGATGACACGGAGGGAAAGATATGTTAACCAACACACAATCCTACCGTGCCAGCTCTATCAGAGAAATCACCCATAGAAGGAAGATTGCTCTTCAAGATCGCCGTCGACGCACCCAGGGGACTCTCACAACACAGGCTGCTAGAGAGGGAGAGACCGCTGTCTGTGCTGCAGATCCAACGACGAGAGAGGTGAATGTTGCTACATCTCACGCAGAGACGCTGCATTCGGCTCCGAAGAACAGAACGAGTGAGCAGATGCACACGCTGCCCTATTTATACCCGGATGTCCGGGGCGTGGTCAGCTATGCAAATCTGCACACCCAATTTTCATTGGCCTTTCTCAATACTGTCAGAGGTGTTTGGGCTCTCAAGAGCGACCCCTAGTGTCGTACACTACTCGACACAACTCGGAGTGTACGACAGATAGGGAACTTACTGATTCCAAACTTTGAATGATATTTTATTTTTTTATGTTTTTATTTATTTTATTTTATTTTATTTTATTTTATTTTGTAAATAAACACAGTCTTGGTAAGCATATAAGGCTTCTTTCAAAACTTTGAACAATAGTGTGTATTTTATTTTATTTTATTTTATTTTATTTTGTTTATTGCAACATCTTTGATCAAATAAATACAGTCTTGGTAAACATAAAAGGCTTTTTTCAAAAAAACTAAAAACAAATCCTGCTGCCCCCGAATTTTGAACAGTAATGTGTATATATTTTATTTTATTTTAATTTATTTTATTTTTTAATTAATTTTTTTTTTTTTCTGGATATGGCCCAAGTCTGTTCGCTTATAAAAGTAATAGCAATTCTCTCAGCAAACTGCATGATTTCAGGTATCTTTCATGTCCAAAGCACAAGCAGTATGGGACATTTTATGCAAAGTTTGTTCAAATCCACAACCTGAAATTTAAGAAATAGTAATAGTGATGCTTTCCTTAGCAAGCACCACTTAGTTTCTGCTTTTTGGATTGCTTTCAGAGGGAAAGTTAAGCACTCTGTGTCTAATACACAGCCCCTTTGACATCAATTTTCATTCAAAGTCAAGCATCCGTAAATCAAGGGAGATTATACACCACTGCGGTGCTCATACAGCCGAAAGCTATCAGGGTAGAAAGAAAGAGTGAAAGAATATGAAAGTGAGGACATATCCTCTCCTCCCCTTCAGTGCTGTATTGTCAGAGAAGTTCGAGTCGGGTCCCTCCTTCCTGTCATATACAGGCAGTGGCAAGAAACGGCTGCTCTTTCATGTCCTCCCTGCTCCTAATGAGAGCTGATAGAAATAGGTGAGCGTCTCCCCCAGGGCTGTTCGCTGACATCTAATGACTGAGAAGAAAGCCAGGGGAAGCTGTGTAGGCTTGTTTGTGTTTGTGTACATGTGTTTGTTTGTACGTTCAAATAAACCACCACCTGCGAGGCGGCGCCCGCGATCAGTTTCCACAGCCTCTATTGCTCCACCCCACCAGTAGCCTTGATCATTCTAAAGTTGGCTTGTCACTTTCAGACAGTTTTTTTGTATTCCACCAAAACTTTCACTGCTACAATCACGCCACACATGGGATTAAATATTTTTTGGAAAGTCAGCATCAGCATGGCCTACTCACTTTGAAGGGCATTTGAACAAGATTTTGTAACTTTTTAGTATTTTATTTTAAATATATTTAGACAAAATAATATAGAAATATAGCTGCAGCCAGCGATTACCGGATCAAGTGCTTTAAAGCATTTAAGCACATATGAAAAAAGACATTATTTAGCAAGCCTGTAACCACCTAAATCAATTATTTAAAGCGTTACTCCAGCCCAAAATTACATTTTTGTCATTAATCACCATGTCGCTCAAAGCCCGGAAAAGCTTCGTTCGTCTACGGAACACAATTTAAGGTATTTTGGATGAAAACCGGGAGGCTTGTGACTGTCCCATTGACTGCCAGGTAAATACCATTGTCAAGATCCAGAAAAGTATGAAAGACAGAGTCCATTTACCATCAGTGGTTCAATCTGAATTTTATGAAGCGGCGAGAATACTTTTTGTACGCAAAATTAGTCTCCTCTACATCAGGGTAGTGTTGTTTTGGAGAGTATCCGCTGGACGCAAACTGCGTACGCTGTTCTGTGTCAGCCACACCACACGGATACGTTTTCTACGTATGTTTACGCTTTGATTTGAATGAAAGCAGCACATCCAGTGTACGCAGTTTGTGTCCAGCGGATACTCTCCAAAATGGTGCTATGCTGACGTGGAGGAGATGAACTGTTGAATAATATCATTTTTGTTTTTTTGTACAAAAAGTATTCTTGTCTACAAAATTTTCATTTTGGGGTGGAGTAACACTTTAAAAAAGCATTTTAGGCAAATCCAGGTAATTTACCATTGAAATATTATGGGGTTTTTTAACGTTTATGACTGTTATTGTGCAAGCTAATCTCCTTAAAACATTAAAACAGCTTGTTTAGAATCACCTGTCGCATGTGCTCACCAGACTTTGTGAAGTTTTGAGTTTTCCTTCAGGCTTTATAGGATTTTAGGTAAATTTGGATGGGCCCCCTTTTCTAAATGACCCCGTTATACCTTCCTAAATGGTAAATTTCAACATTTTTTTTTGATAATTGTTGATCTGGACAGTTCAGAGAATTGTACTGCAGTGTTTTTTTTTCCAGATTGAGTGAAGAACCTAGGACTAGTAGGATTTTTACATCTTCTCAATCATTTAACAAACACATTTTATTGACAGCAGTGGTTCTAGAGGCAAAGTCATCTGGAATGAGGAGTTCTATCATATGATACAAATATCGCATTTATTTGCGAAAAAAAAAAACACAAAATGTACAATCATTTACGTCCTTGAAAAATGCGATATGGCCCCCCAGTGGCCAATTTCTTTCAAATTTATCACAGACCTTTGGGACCGTGAGTCAAACAGGCCCACCGAGTTTTGTTTTCGATCTGCCTCTGTTCATCTTGTCTAGCAGGTGGTTAAAATTCATCGACCAATGGCGGCCATGTTTTTTTGATATACGCAAATGTCCTTATTGACACTTGTGGCACTTTGGGCCAAGACTGTGCACAATGGTTTTTATGTTGATAGGAAAAATGGTTGTGTAGTTGTAGCAATTTTTATGTTTTTCCCACTCTTATAGCGTCACCAAGTGGCCAAGCTCTGCAATTTTTGTCTTGTGACCTCAGATTGAGCTCTTAGATAAGTGTTCTGTGTTTGACAAAGATATTTCATTCCGTTCAGGAGTTACAGACATTTTACTAAAAGTGGTCCTGCCCCTTTTGAACGTTTTGGTGTACCTTTGTGACTGTGAGTTGGAAGTTCAACTTTTTTTTGATAATTAACGATATTCACTCTCCAGAGGATCTTCCTGCACTGGTTTGGTTCAGATCGGGCGAAACCTAAGACTGTTTCACAAAAGTAGTGTTTGTCAAATAACTAAAAATTATTTGTACTTTTAGATGGTGTAGCACCCCCCGTCAGGCCGACTGGGGTGAGCTTTGGTGACATTGTAGGCGGTGTGAGTACTACTATCCCTCCAAGTTTTAAGTCTCTACAACTTATGGTTTGGTCTGCACGATCAGTTTTACATGGAGATTGCTGATCCTTTGCCATTCTAACAGTTACAATTGGGTTTCAGCACTTCAAGCTTGAACCCTTAATTTTAAAGTGATACGTCACCCAACAATGAAAATTCTGTCATTAATTTCTCACCCTCATGTCATTCCATCCCTTCGTTTAAGATAAACAACCAAATTAAGATATTAATGAAGTCCAAGAGCTTTCTGACCCTGAATAGACAGCAATGTCAGTGCATTACTATTTACATCTAAAAGCCCTTGAGGGCATAAGTGCAGCTGAGTACTGTAAAATCCCAAGTATAATGCCACAATTTATGGCCACTATTTTCCTGTCTTTTCCCCCTATCCAATTTCCACCCTGTTCTTCCATCCATTTGGTCTCATGCATCATCACTCCTCTGGAGCTATGGCTCCTTTCGTTGTGTTCCTTTCTAATTCTCTCCCGTGCTGAAGGAGAGCATTGCACCTTTAATAAAGCACCTCTGAAGTACAGAAAGAAAAGTTGTGTTTTATTGTTCTATTGGATCAATATCACAGCTGTGTGCAGCATACAGCAGAATGAAAACAAGCTCCATGGCAACCACTCACAAGACATATCCAGAGCCGTTAAGGAGTTCTTCACGAGGCCGAAAGCAGCGTGGGAGGAAAACAGACATGACAAGAGAAGGAAGAACCGGGTTTGACGGACTCTTGGCGTGGGACTCGTGTAAACAGGCGACACTGCAGTTTGTCCGTGTGTCTTTTGGCTGGGCAGAAGTGTTCATTTACAGATGACCTGTGGTGGGATTCAATCATGATTGTGTCACAGGTATACCTGCTCTGTAGGAAAGTACTTTGCTGGGCATTCTGCCTTGGGTTTTTTGGAAGAAACTGCAACCATGCTAAAAAGAAATCAGCTTAAGCCGGCTGTTTTTGTGACTCTTTGCTGGTTTAGCCTAGCTAGCTGGTCTCCAAGTCTAACAAGTGACCAAAAGCCCGGTAGACTAAGACTATTTTGTCAGCTGTCTTTCTGACTGTTATGTAAACACTTAATAATTGAGTTGGCTTGAAAAAGCCATCTCACTGATCTGCTATTTCAGCTGCTTCTTCTGAGCCAAAATTTAAAGCTACAACCACCAAACTTGGGTCAGACCTTCAGACTGTTCTGAAGTTAGTTGCTATATCTTTTCTAACTGATCCGGCTTATGGTTTTCTAAAACCAGACTGTCACATCCACCCAAAATCCCATAGACTTTCATTGAGGGGGTGAAAACTTTTGTTCAGTGAGACTTGTGGCGCATTTAAGCGGTCTGTTGCTATAGTAAAGCTTAACAACTCCATACAGAATACTGGTTGGCTGCTTTGACTGGTCTCCCAGGCTGGTTTTAAAGTGGTTTTGGCCACTTTTTGGTTGGTCTTAGCTGGTCAAGCTGGGGGACCTGCTTACAGACCAAGTAAGCTTAAACCAGTTACTTTCACCTTAAACCAGCCAAGACGGGCTGGCTTAAGCTGGATTTTATTTTATTTTTTAATTTTTTTGGCTAAATCAGCTGTTTTTGTTTGTTAAATCAGCTGGGTTTAGCTGTTTTTTAACAGTCCTTTTTTTGCTACATCAACTGGTTTTAGCTGGTTTTATAATAAATTAGCTGTTTTTTAGCTGTTTTTTTGTTAAATCAGCTGGGTTTAGCAGATTTTAGCTGGTTTTTGCTACACCAGCTGGTTGTAGCTGTTTTTAAACTGTTAACATGTTAGCAACATGCTAACAACATGCTAATCCTACTAAAACATGATAGTCTTACCTGGTTTAGGCTGGAAATAGCTGGTTTTGGCTGGTCTACCAGCCTGGCCAGGTTGGTTTTAGCTGGTTTCAGCTGGTCTCCTAGTCTTCTAGCCTGACCAGCTAACCCTGCTGAAAAAACAGCTAAAACCAGCCTAAGCTGGTTGGCTGGTTTTTAGCTGGTCAGCCAGGCTGGTCTTAGCTAGTCATAGCTGGTCAGCAGGCTGGTTTTAGAGGGGTTTGGGCCACTTCCAGGCTCGTCTTAGCTGGTCAGGCTGGGAGACCAGCTGGAACAACCAGCTAAAACCAGCCTGACCAGCCTAGGCTGGTTTTAGCTATTTTTTTCAGCAGGCAAGACCAGCCTGGCCAGCTAAGAAAGTGGCCAAAACCCCTCTAAAACCAGCTTTTTTTAATCTATCTATCTATAGTCTGTTTTTCTGAAAACATTAAAACTTTACTGACGAATGGCTTATGTTACATCGTTCATATGCAGTTACACATGCTAATTTGTTCGGTAATGAAGGCATTTAATGAGACTGCAGTGCATATGTGTGTGTGTGTGGCTAATACAGGTTGGGGACAAATCTGTTAGAAAACGGCAAAATGTGACATGATTGTTTTAGGAATGGTTTCTAATAGAAATTAGATCACAAAGGTTTCTTTTTGATTGCTAAAATTATGCTAGGCTAAGTAGTGCTAGACACAAGCAGCTTAGCCTATCATGTGTCAGAAAGGGAAAAGATTGATTTTATCTAAAAATAAATGAATAAACTAGCAAAAAAGCAATGAGAAAGCCAAAAATGGTATGATCTAGGCTTGTTTCTAGCAATACCATCACGCTTTATTTGAACAAAAGAGACAATGTGAGTGTATACAGTATATTGTGTGTGTCCACTTATGTTTCTGTCAGCGTGACTGCTAGATTTGTTGTTTTCACGATCAGCTTTAGTTCACATTACAGTCGCTTACATTAACAACCCGTCCACTAAACAAGACAGCTCTCATTGTGCAATAAAATTCTGCAATTTCACAGCTGTTTGCCGGCCACATTAAATACAGCAAGATTTGAAGGCCTCCTCTGGTGAAGCCTGCATTTGTGTTCAGCAGAGTCTTAGCGAAAGCACTCGGTGCATTTCTCAGAATAATAATGTTCCCTGGGTTACCAGAGCCTGTAATTATAAAGGGAGAAAAACAGTATTAGTGTATGATCTGGCAGAAAGGATCTGTGTGGGGAAGATAAATAAAGCTAACAGGGGCTTTTCGTGTGGACAATTACTTTGCTTGGATTCATTTTCTAAATGGGATATTTCATCTTAAGCTTAATTACAAGATATGGGAGGGTTCAAGGTAGGCAGCCTCTGTGATTCGATACATGCACTGGGGTTTATTGCGCTTGATGAAAACAACTTTTTAGAAAGGGACTTTTACACACAAAAAAGGGATTCATGAAAGAGGCTATTGTTCATTTGTATTTAAAGTCATTAGTTAATAACTGAGCTTTCATTAGCGAGGGAAGTTGCAGCAATCTAATTTGCACAAAAATATGCTTTACACAAAAGCCAAATGAACTGCAGGTGGTAGCACTGGTCACACTAGCCAATAAAGGATGTTGTAATATACAAATGGATCTCATTTACATGCTTCAGTATATTAAAACACTGAGTTAAGATAATCATCTGGAGAGTGCTGTGATATAATGGTTTAAGATTTCTCACTGTGTGTTCATCATTGCCAGCAACAATCATTTAGTAAATAATTCTGAATTTATATTTAAATTAGTGTATATTTGGCATGTGTGCATGTTTTATTACATAACTGTGTTTGCCTGTGAGTGTGTGTGATTAATTTTTCTTGTTTTCTTTACTTCTAACTTGCAACACTGATGAAACACAATGGACTTTGGTGCTTTCATCCAGTCGCATGTGAGTACGGATGACAAACTTGAACGAATGAAAAATCTACACAGCAACTGACTGTATATTTCTTTGTAGATTGACCAATATTGATTTTTTTTGTATATATTTTATATTCATTTTGATCATCATTCTCTTCTTCAGTTTTGTCACAGTAATTAAAAAAAAAATCAGAATGGACTATTAATAATTATAGTAAAACTAATAATAAACAACAACAAAAATATTATTAATAATCTAAAATTATTATTATTATTATTATTATTATTATTTAATAATTCATGTTTTTTAAACAAAAGATTTTTATTGTGTGAGTGTCTAAACAATAAAACTTCAAAACAAAACAAAAAATTACAAAAAATTAAAATGGAAAAAATAATGGTAAAAATAAAACAAACTATTAATAATAATAGTAAAATAATAATAAACAACATAAAGAAAATAATTATTAAACAATTGATGTTTTCATAAGGAAATGTAACAGCTTTTAGTATTATTTATATTCTATTGTAATATGTAATCATATTATTAATTAGCTTTCTTTTTAGCATTTTAATTTTTCATATTTTGTTTTCATTGACTTCATTGACCAAGGCAGCATTTACAACAATAACAATAATAATAATAATAATAATAATAATAATACTGTGTTGTATTAATATTAAATAATTTATGTAAAAAATTATGTTGTTGAAATAATAATAATAATAATAATAATAATAGTAATTATTATTAGTAGTAGTAGTAATACTACTAATACTACTAATATTAATTAAGTCATTTATGTTTTTAATATGAAATGTAACAGCTTTTAGTATTATTTATATGATGTTGTAATATGCATTAATCATTTTAATTAGCTTTCTTTTTTTACATTTTAATTTTTCTGTTTAATTTTGTTTTTATTTTTTTTATTGTAAGTTTTAGTCTGACTTGCCAATGCAGCATTTTTAAGCTTTTACATTACAGTTTACATTTACATTTTAATGTAATATTTTATTTCAGATTAATTACTGATTACCGAATACAATTTTAAATAGTTTTATTTTCAGTTACAGTAACAACACTGAAATTTAGAGCAATTATTTGAGGATTTATTGGCTGATATAGGATATTGGTTGGTCTTAAGAAATGCTAAATATATATGAATATTTAGGTATTTAATAAATTACTCAAGTAAAAATGATTTGCATTTGTATTGTTTTATGCTTGTTTTTGTAACTGAACCATTTCAGTGGTTACATTACTATGATTTTTGATTTCCTTTGATATAGGTGATCTCATCTGACATGAAGGAAGACCATATCTTCCGTCTAACGGGAAAGGGAGCAGATCAAGACCCTAAGGGTGTGTTCAGCATCAACCGACTGACGGGAGAAGTAGCAGTTAGCCGAGCCTTGGATCGAGAGGCCATTGCATACTACCATGTGAGTGAGATTTTAATTCTGCTATCTGCTGCGTTCTGCTTCCCCACTCGCATGCTGTCAGTGAGTGTGTAGAAGTTCAGTTAAAGAGCTCCATATGAAACTGCAGGTTTATTTAAGTCATATTAGACTGCCGCGCAAATAACCAAACGTCCCTAATCGAAAGAAAATATGCTTTTGCTTCACTCCATGCATCAAGGCGATTAATGTCTGTAATGGCTCGTGTCTCTTCGGCAGCCAGCGAGTGGTTCAGTGAAGGAAAGCCGACTGCCGTACAGGATATGGGACTCCAGTTAGAGGATGCAGTTATTCTACAAAACGTGTGTGTGATCAATGATGCAGCTGTCAGCTGGCCTGTCAGACACTCGGTTAATGTGTGTTGCAAGTTTGTGCGTGTGAACATGGTGCATGCTTTCCGTTTTTGTGTTAGCAGTCTGACGGTGACTTTATCAGGTTGATTGATAGCTTTGTAGAGGAAAAAAGTGTCTTTAAAGACCTCATTATAAAAAAAGACTTTTGTGACTTTTAGTCAATGTGTGTTAAGTTCAAAATCGAGGCACAATACCTGTCCATTATATAGAGAAAAATCCTAAAATGTTTAACTCAAAAAACATAATTTCTTTACGGCTGAAGAAAAAAGAAACATGAACATCTTGGATGACAAGGGGGTGAGTACATTAGCTGTAAATTTTTCTTCTGGAAGTGGACTTCTCTAATTATATTTTAAAATGTATTAAAATAGACAACAGTTATTTAAAATCCTAATATCACAATATTACTGTTTTAACTGTATTTTTAATCAGCTGTATGAAAAATAAATACTAACCCCAGTCTTTTGCACAGTAGTGTTAAGACCAAGAGGCAACAGCAATGATCAAAAAATAAACATTTATTATTAAGCAGAACACATAAAATACAAGACAAGTGTAATTTATTTGGGTGAATACAGCATAATTTGCAATATTACATGCGTTTAAACATGTTTAACAAGCATTTTAGACATAATGTAACAAGTAGCATTTTAATTTTAGTGTATTCAACCGTTCTCTGTAATCACTTTATAACCAGATAGCCCTAATTCTAATTAAATAGTACCGGTGTGTCACCGAAGTCTGAGCCGATAAAGGGTTGCTGTTCGCTGAGGTAACTGCGAACTTCAGACCACGGCCTTGCGTTTCACTCGTAGCTAAAAGATGGTGTGTCTGACTCCAAAACCTGCCCATAAACAAACAGTACTGACAGTACAGAACATATTTTAACATCAAATTAAATTCAACTCAGTACTATAACGAATAAAATCCATTTATTTTATGCAAGGCAAAAGGCATTTCCATCATGCGAAGTGAGCACTGCTAGCACACCTGACTGACATCTTGTCCTTGTATGTTTATTTGCATAAAACAAGATAATCTATAGCACAGTAAAGACTAAAAAAGTATACAAACCTTTATTTCACCAAAGAAGAGCACCAAATCAGTGACGCTGAGAACCGCTCTCTCCTATAGAGGGCTCAAAAAGCCCACGCTCTGACTGTAACTCAGCAGCTGGGTTTTTTCATCAGAGACAGGCTCAACCCAGCAGTTGGGTAGAAAAAAAATAACCCAGCGTTAAAATTGACCCAGCAATTTAGTTAGACAAAAAATACCCAGCACCTGGGTACAAAATATTAAAAATATCCTTATAAAATGACCCCAGCATTTGGGTTAAAAAAAAAATAACCCAGCAACTAGGTAAAAATATTAAAAACAACCCAATACAATGACCCAAAGGGTTGAACCCTGCATTTGGGTTAAAAAAAATAACCCAGCATTTTTTAGAGTGTGTCTATACTGTTGATCTTCAACCATAAAATAAGGTCTGTAATACCTGAAAAAAAACAGTTTATTCCTGTTTCTTTTAATGGCAAATTGTCAGTTCTGGTGCAAGTCTAAAGCTTATTGGCTAGGCCTTCAATAAATCCCTCCCACTTCCTGTTTTAATAGGCAATACATCAAAACGTGAAATAATTTCTTGGGGTCTTCAACCGGAAAAGGAGAGACCTTTCAATATGTAGAGCTTTGCCAGAAGAAAAGACCACCCTGTGGTAACTCCAGATAACAAGATAGACAATACGATTCCTTTGAATTGTTTGCTCGGTTGAGCGAGCTGTTACTTTGATTCGAGAATTCCAGAGCTCTTGTTCTCTTTCTCTTTGTGTCCTGTGTCGTTTGACAGATAAAGGAGGGTTTACCTGGTTTCTATCCCCCTGTAGAGGAGAACTAAAGCGGCTCTGCTTAGTTTGATATCCACATGTCTGGCTAGGAACAGATTTAATAAAAAAGAGTTGCTCTTCTTCCGCCCTCGTTTTGTTCCCCACTGGTATGCTCTGATAAAGTGTTCTTAGCAATTGGCTTTTTTAAAAAAAAAAAAAAAAAAAAAAAAAAAATCTGTCAGCCTGATGCCTTTGGTTTGTCTTTTTAATAAAAAGTCGTCGTTTTTTAATAAGAGATCATTCTATATATTAAGTCCGCTTTTTTGGAGGTGTAGCGTACAGGCTGTTCTTTGCTTGGGGCACTTCAAACTTTAAGTCAGATGAGTGTATGTGTGTTTGGGTCCAAAAAAGTTCTGTGAGGAAAGATGGCAGATTCCAAATCACATACTTCTCAGGGTTCTCCACAGGCCGAGCAGCTGTCTTTGAGATGGAAGGGAATGCTAATAGAGTGCTAGACAGTTTTGTGAAGTAAAAGTAGCAACGGTTATGTAAGATTTCCAGTAATGGCTTTCAATGTAGAGTAGCTCTTGTGGTAGACATTTATTATTTCTTATCCAGTAGCCATGTAGCCTCACCAAACAGTACATGACTGTTCTTAAAGGATTAGTTAACTTTCATAATAAAAAATTTTCACTTTGACAACACTAATTTTGCACTACAAAGATTTTTGTCCAATCAAATGCTCTCTAGAATAATATGTCCCTCCTCCTGCACTCTAAAAAATGCTGGGTTAAAAACACCCCAACTTGGGTAATTTGGCAACCCAGCGCCGGGTAAATATTGGACAGAACACATGCTGGGTTATTTTGACCCAGCTGGTTGGGTTAAATGTTTTTACCAAACATGCTGGGTTGTTTTATTTAAGTCAAATATTGTTTAAAAATTAGTATATTGTTGGCTTAAAATGGACTGGAACTCAAAATTACAAGAGACAACAGCAATAATCAAAAAATGAACATTTATTATTAAGCAGAACACATAAAATACAAGAGAAGTTGAATTTATTTGGGTGAATACAGCATTATTTACAATATTACATACCTTTAAACATGTTTAACAAGCATTTTAGACATAATGTAACATTTAAAAGTAGCATTTTAATTTTAGTGTATTCAGCCGTTCTCTGTAATCGCTTTATACTGATAATTTACTCACGCCCATGTCATCCAAAATGTTCATGTCTTTCTTTCTTCGCTCAAAAGAAATTAAGGTTTTTGAGGAAAACATTCCAGGATTTATCTCCATATTGTGGACTTCAATGAGATCCACAGGTTGAATATCCAAATTGCAGTTTCAATGCAACTTCAAAGGGCTTTACACGATCCCAGTCGAGGAATAAGGGTCTTGGATCTAGCAAAACGATTGGTCATTTTCCTCAAAATTATATACTTTTTAACCACAAATGCTCGTCTTGCACTAGCTCGACTTCATTGCGTAATCATGTTGGAAAAGTCACCCGTGATGGGCGGAAATACCGACCCAGTGTTTACAAAGCGAACGTGCAAAGAAAGTCAAACGCTCTTTACAAAAAAGGTAAAACAACTACACTGTAAAAAACAATTTGTTGAGTCAACTTAAAATAATTTGTAACCTGGCTGCCTTAAAATTTTAAGTTCAGTCAACTCAAAAAAAGTTTATTGAACTTGAAATGTTACATTATACTAAGTGACAACTTAGATATTTGAGTTGAACGAACTTAAAATTTTAAGGCAGCTGGGTTACTTACCCATCTGTTAAGTTTAGCAAACACAAATATCTAAGTTGTTACTTAGTACAACTTAACATTTCAAGTTGACCAAACTTATTTTAGTTGACTGAACTTAAAATTTTAAGGCAGCAGGGTAACAAATTATTTTAAGCTGACTCAACAAATTGTGTTTTTTATTTTTTACAGTGTATGTCAGATGATTTAGAAGATGGAGAAGAAAATAAAATATATATAGAATATAGAAATATGTATAGAATTTTTTGAAGAAAGACAGACATCTTGGATGACATAGGGGTGAGAAAATTATCAGGAAATTTTTATTCAAGAATTGAACTAATCCTTTAATGTTGGAAGGAAAAATCGAGCTTTTCTCTCTCATACACTACTGTTCAGAAGTTTTGTGTCTGTAAGAGTTTTTATTGTTTTTGAACAAAATATTTTTACATTATGAGTAATGAATCAAATAATCAATCTCTTACTAACCCCAAACTTTTGCATAGCAGCCTGGGAAAGTCTGATTTATCTGCTGATTGGTTTCATACTAAATGGTTCTATTTCTCAAATGTAGCGTTGTAAAGTATGATTCATCATTGGATAGACAATGTAAATGAAGACAGAAAAAAAGGTTCATTCATCTAAGTCAATGAACAATATGCTGAATTAGTTTTGGCTTGGTAATGTAGTTTCTGTTATATTTAGTACATATTTAGCATTTGAAGTGGCACTGTCACCCTCAGAGAGTCATTCATTCAGAACTCCTCATTATTTTTGTGCCAGCAAAAATGCAGTTTGATTAAATCATGCATTGTGTCATTACAGCGTAGCGTGTATTAAGCTAACTACTTTTTCTAAATAGTATCTTCACTGTGGTTTAACAGCTTCAAATTACAATTATCTTGGAGCTACAGTTCCATTGTCGCTGCTCCAACACTGTGGATGGCTTTCGCACAATTTTCTAACCACCATGGCCTAGGTCTGTTGGTCACAGCAGAGCGGGTGTGTGCTATGAAGAGGAGGGTAATCTCAGGTTCACAGATCCCGGTTGGGATCAAAGCCCTCACTCGGCAGAGCACTTGACATTTACATCTCCTTATCTTCTTTTCTCTCACATCCACACCACCCGCAATCTCAAAAGCGTGCGTCGAGCGCGTGCACATCAAAGCTTGACATTTTACAGCACTAATGCTCACACACTCCTATCTAGATGAGGGAATGATGCTAACCACAGCTGTTTTTGCATCTGTTTGCTGCGTCTTTCTGAGAATGATTACTCTTACTGTTAGTGATGCATTGAAATGCCTTTTGCTGCTAAAACAACAAAACTGACATTAAAGTTTTGTAGAAAACCGAAACTGAAAATTGTGTTTTGGTAATTTGGTAATTCATTTAGGTTCCTCCAATGTTGTTTTCCCGCTTTCTCTCTAGAGTTGTTTTGGGAACACGTCATATTGTAATGATCCACTGGCTCACCTGCTATGGCTGAGAGCCTTGGAGCCCCTGACCTCTAATGGTGTGCTGTTCTCCATCTAATCACACAGATGGGCCAGTTCCCTCTCGCCTCGACCACCTCACGCACACATATGTAGTGCAACACCTCTGCGGCGCCACACTTCACCTAATTCCCGTTCCACACTGGTGGGAATAACCGCATTTTCCGGCTGATCCCTCTGCAGCATATCAGGAGTAATTACACCACGGCTAATTCCAGCCAATCTCACACTAGGAGTAATCACAGGCGTGTGGCAGCACATACCGGGAGGGGGGAGGCCAGGGATCCAGGCCAGGGACTGTTTTCGCAGGTGGTGCCGCGACGCTGCTGTGCATCTTAGTCACTGGCTCCGCAGGAATCAACTCGCAGCAGTTTCTGGCTGCAACTTTTTACTCTACGCTAATTATTCCTCCCTATTGCCATGTGTATATGCATTAGTTGCCTTATGAGCCTGGTAAAAAACTACTGTTCGAAATGGAAAAAAAAAGTTTTTGTTTACATTTTTATAAGCAAATACTGTTTTGTGATTGCCAAAGGTTTGTAGTGCAGTTGCAAAGGTGTTCTGAAGTGTTTTTTAGTGTTTTAGCATATTGCTATGTGGTTACTAAGGTATTTGGGTTGGTTGCCAAGGTGTTGCAGGATGGTTAGAGTGTTTAGCATGTTGCTATGTGGTTGCTAGGGTGTTGCATTGGGGTTGTTAAGGTTTTTATCATGTTACTAAGTGGTTGCTAGGGTATTTGATGGTGGTTGTCAAGGAGTTGTAGGGTGGTTAGTGTTTAGCATGTTGTTGTGTGGTTGCCAAGGTGTTGCAGTGTGGTTGGAGTGTTTAGTATGTTGCATTGTTCAGGTGGTATTGGTGGTTGTTAGGGTGTTGAAATGGGTTTGTTAAGGTTTTTAGCATATTACTAAGTGGTTGCTAGGGTATTTGGGATGGTTGCCAAGGTGTTGTAGGGTGGTTAGAGTGTTTAGCATGTTGCTATGTGGTTGATAAAGTGTTATTGGTGGTTGTTAGGGTGTTGAATGGGGGTTGTTAAGATTTTTAGCATGTTACTAAGTGGTTTCTT
Organism: Labeo catla; assembly: GCA_012976165.1. Taxonomy (NCBI): domain Eukaryota; kingdom Metazoa; phylum Chordata; class Actinopteri; order Cypriniformes; family Cyprinidae; genus Labeo; species Labeo catla. The sequence continues at coordinate 20,745 of VONZ01002461.1, forward strand.
GGTTATTTTGGGTCGTTTCCAAGGTGTTGTAGGGTGCCTAGAGTGTTGGAGTGTGGTTAGAGTGGTTGTGGTTGTAGATGGATTGTTAAGGTTTTTAGTATGTGGTTGCTAGGGTGTTGCATTGGAGTTGTTAAGGTTTTTAGCATATTACTAAGGGGTTGCTAGGGTATTTAGGGTGGTTGCTAAGGTGTTGGAGTGTGGTTAGAGTGTTTATCATGTTGCTTTGTGGTTGCTAAGGTGTTGGTGGTTGTTAGGTTGTTAAATTGGGGTTGTTAAGGTTTTTAGCATATTACTAAGTGGTTGCTAGTGTATTTTGGGTGGTTTCCAAGGTGTTGCATGGTTCGTTAGAGTGTTTAGTATGTTGTTATGTGCTTGCTAGGGTGTTGCACAGGGATCGTTAAGATTTAGAGAATGTTTATGCTAGGGTGTTGCATTGGAAGGGTTAAGGTTTTTAGCATGTTGTTAAGTGGTTGATAGGGTACTGTGGGTGGTTGCCAAGGTGTTGCAGGGTGGTTAGAGTATTTAGTTGGTTGCTAGGGTTTTGCATTGGCGTTGTTAAGGTTTTTATGTTACTAGGTGGTTGCTAGGGTATTTTGGGTGGTTGCAAAAGTGTTGTAGGGTGGTTAGAGTGTTTAGGATGTTGTTATATGGTTGCTAGGGTGTTGCACAAGGATTGTTACGGTTTTTAGCATGTAGTTACTAAGTGGTTGCTAGGATATTTTGGGTGGTTGCCAAGGTGTTGTAGGGTGGTTAGAGTGTTTAGGAAGTTGTTATGTAGTTGCTATAGGGTGTTGCACTTGGATTGTTAAAATTTTTAGCATGTGGTTGCTAGGGTGTTGCATTGGGATGGTTAAGGTTTTTAGCATGTTGCTAAGTGGTTGCTAGGGTATGTTGAGTGGTTGCCAAGGTGTTGCAGTGTGGTTAGTTTTTTGTGTGTGTGTGTGTTTGCAGTGGGATTGTTAAGGTTTTTAGCATGTTGCTAAGTGGTTTCTAGTGTATTTTTGGGTGGTTGCCAAGGTGTTGCACAGTGGTTGGAGTGTTTAACATATTGCTATGTGGTTACTAGGGTGTTGCAGTGAGGTTGCTAAAGTTTCTAACATGTTTCTAAGCAGTTCCTAGAATGTTTTATTTGGTTTCCAAAGTGCTTTAGTGTTTTATCGTGTTGCTGCATGATCGTAAGGGTGGCTTTGGTGGTTGCTGGAGTTTTGCAGGGGAGTTTTTTGAAGGTTTTTAGCCTGTTGCACTTGTTAGAGTATTTTGGATGGTTGCCAAGTTGCTGCAGTGTGGATTCTGAAGTGTTTTGGATGTTTTAGCATGTTGTTGTTGGGTTGTTAGGGTTTTGTTAGTGGGTGCTAAGTGTTGTAGTTTGTTTTGTAAAGTGGTGTTTTAACCTGTTTCAATGGGGTTGCTAGGGTGTTTTAGTGGTTGCTAGGGTGTGGCAGTGGGGGTTTTTAGTGGTTACTATGACATTCTGGTTCCTGAGAGAAATGGTGATGGAAAAGGACATAAAAGAGAGGACAGACAAATTATAGCATGCTGACAAACAGAGACCAGTTGATACGGTGTGTCCAATGAATGGATATTTATTCTCACATTACAGCAATCGACTGAAGCTGTTTAATTCCCACTGTTTAAATTTACATCCCACAGATCAAACTTGTAGGGAATGCGAACACATGGACACCAAGAGGAAGGCAGATACACACTCTCACACGCATGGCATGAATATACAGGGAGTCACGCTGACTCTCATTCACACATACATGCAAACACAGACGTGCCCACACACATTACCACAGATGTGTGGACACACATACAGGCACACGCAAATCCCCAGAGCGATTCTTTCGTATTTAGGAAGCGTAGCATTTCCCCAGACCGACTAACTAACCGTGCAATTGACATCTTAGAAGCGCTTTCTCTCTGCGAGAGCCACAAAGTGACTCCTTAATTACGTTCTTCTCTGTGGCGTTCATGGCCAGACTGCTGCAAAACACAAGGCCACGATAAAGGCTTTATTATTGGACTGGAATCAGGAATCAGGCTTCTGTGTCATGCCTTGTTAATATCCTCAGTCTGCAGGGAAATCGCACTGTAAAGTGTTGAGCATGAAGGACCTGTGATGAAGGACCCATGTTGTGATCACTGTATGAGTAGCTGATTTCAAAACAGCTTCTAAAATAGGAGATTAAAAGAGCATGATTCTGTTGTACAACAAGACGGCAGATCAGATAAGGATGAGTAATAAAACACAAAAAACGATTGTGGTTGGAGCTGTGGTCTAGTGGTTAGCAAACACAAATACTCCAGATACTGCATCAGCCTTCCAAGTTAGACAGTGAATTGAGATTATCTGTGATTATTTTGAATGCACTCCCACTGATATATACAGAAATATTTTGGTTTATTTGGTTATGTAAATATATGTGTACATTTTGGTAAATTCAGAATTGGTTAAGGTTTTTAGCATTCTGATATTGTTTAAAAGAATTGCTATGATGCCTCCCTAAGGTTTTCTACCAAAACAAAAGCAGAAGAGCTAAGTAATTAATGTACAAATTTATTTACATAATCAAATAAATTGAAATATTTCTGAAAGAAAACTGAGGCTTGTAAATAGTTTTTTTTTTTTTATTTTGAAGAAGTGCTTAGATGGATTTAATTTTTATAATGTAATGAAATGAAATATATTGTTGTTACTTTTGTTGTTGTTATTGTTATTATTATTATTTTTATTATTGTTATTATTATCCTAAAATCCTCCAACCAGATTTGAACATTGAATTTACAAACATTTACAAATATATTTGCACATCCAAATATATAGAAATGTTTTTTTTTATTTATTAAGAAATTATATATATATATATATATACACATATATTTATATATATATATATATATATATATATATGCAAGACAATTTTTGCAAGTAAACTGTGGGAAGTAAATTAATTTTATTTTCATTATTAATAAATTGATTAATAAATAGATTTTTTTTAGATATTATTTTGTATTATTAATAAATCTTAGTGCCGTCAAACAATTAATCGTGAGTAGTCACATCCAAAATAAAAAAAGTTTTCGTTTACATAATATTTGTGTATGTACTGTTTAAATGCACACACATGCATGCATATATTTAAGAAAAATGTTTTGGATGTGATTGATCACGACTAATCATTTGACAGCACTAATAAATCCATTAATAAACAGTTTTTCATTTTTATTTTATATATGAGAAATACCACATGAGTAGCAGTGCAATATGGCTGTACATTAGCATGGCTGTGATTCAGCCATAGAAGCCTTGTGCTGCAAGTACTTACAATGTGCCGATATACAGCGATATTGCATGGCTACGAGTGTGATATTACGTTTATACAACAGTTCGATGGCACAAGTGTGTAAATACATAAAAAACACCAATTGAGTGTTTTCAAAAACCTTCTTTGTGCCAACTACTTCCTTCCACCACAAATTCAAATCTGCTTTAGAAAAACAGTATTATTATATTGGAGGATTTTGGCATTCACCATGACACTCACTGTGAGAAATACCGCAAGCAGAGTGAAACAAACGGTGAAACGATTGGAGTTACAATATCACTAGAATATTGCACTCCTCTCAGCCAGTCAGATTCAAAGACCAGAAAGAACTGCTGTATAAATATATATAAGCAAGGTGAATGTAGAACACCTGGAGCATAGTGCATATGTTCATTTTTGGAGCTTTTCCTCATGAGCAGCTTGGACATTTTGCAGAGTAACTTCTTTTGTGTTCCACAGGAAACAATTGTTTTTGAGTGACATAAGGGTGATTAGATTCCTAGTCATTGAAAGAACATGTTGCTCATCTCTGTACATAACTCACTTTTAAAAATCATTCTTCAGTGTCAGCCACATGAATAAAACAGCAGAGAGACACCTAGTCGGGAGAAAAATAGAAAGCAAAAAAATGAAGAAGCCACCCATGCATTAATATAGAACATATGGATGATGTTTTTTCCTGTGTAGCTGCAGCCAAATGACAGTGCCGCTCCACTGCCTGCAGAAGAGTCACATGATGATGTGTCGAGGTGTGTTTCGGTGCCTTGTCTCAGGTAGACAGACTCTGTGCTAGCCCACAGCGGGTTGGCACTGCGATATCGTGATGGGCCAAGGCTCGTCTCCCACAAATAACCACTCCGGTCCACAGTAGGGCTGAAATGAGACCTGTGTGTCCAACAGCTGTTTGTTTGCCATGGACCCGACACACACCCTGATCCTCGGGGCGCTGGCATGCTGCGTTTGATGGCGGGGGAACGGCGGCATCTGTGCGTGTGTTTTTTTTGCGCGTTTATTTGTGTGTGGGTGCGTGCCATCTGTCCTCCGAGTAATTGCTGGTATTTATATGATCTTAATTGTATACTGAGGACTGTGTGCTCTCAAAGCTAGTTTAAATTGAACTGTTTTAAGAGATATTAGATGCTAAACATGAGAGATCCGTGCGTGCAACCAATCAGCTAACCATCTGTGTCGGCTTCTGTTTTTTTATGCGTTGAAGTTGTGCATTTAACCCTTTGATGTAGTAACCCAGAACGCCATTCACAACCTTTTCCCTCATTCATTTTTTCCCATCTTCTTAGTATTCCTTGATGTATTCGTTATCAACAATACGACAAGTTCCAACAGATAGCGAAATATGTGTAAAAAAATTTGCACTTGTTATTAAAATATCAAGAGTGTTTTATAGTACTTGGGCAGTTTAGAGAATTATCTGAGGTAGATATACGTTCTGGGTCGCTAAAGACCCAAATAATGTAAAAACGATTGGCGAAACATTCTTGCATTCAAGGGTTAAACTTATTGCTGCCCACATTTGTCACTATAAGGACCGTTTGTCCTCTGTCACATCTCAGAAACTGTCCTTTTGAGTGCAAAACCCAGACTATTAGGTCAGCTGGAAGTGGCCTAAGGTAATATCCCATTGTAACATCAATTAGAGTTCTCATTATGTGTGGCCTAACACTAATTACTGCAATTATTTCCTGCTAACAGTTATGATCCCTGTAGTGGCGTATGCTGAGACGGCCTCTCATTTTTTAAGCGTATGCGGAAATGGCATTTTTGGTCCACCGTGGCTTGTTCCCTCCGCTGAGGTTCATCCATCGGGACGGGTGTTCGCTTCCTTGCGCATTACAGTAATGACCTTCACGGTTTCCACAACTGAGAGACCGGCGGCGTCTCTGTTTTCAGATTGTACTCTGATACCTAAAACCAGGCCAATAGTCGCGTTTAATGGCACCCGCTGGTATTGCTGTCTAATCAGCCCCCTCCGTACCGCACCAGTCACGGCTGCGGAAATGAAACATTAAACATTTAATGGGAGATTAAAACCTCCATTAGTCTGAAGAGTGCTAAAATGCAGAGGGAAAGTGCTCAGGTTTCCAGATTTTACCCTGTCCTAGTTTATCATACAAGGTCAGAGCCAATCAACATGTGTGTCAGCAAATAATGATAAGAAGTGAAGGTAGGGCTGAATAGATAACTGAAGGCTGAATGGATGTTTTAATTACAGTGCATGCAACAATATACTGATATTGCTGAAATGTTCTGAATTTTAAAACCCCTAAACCGAAGTATTAATTTACTCATTTGTAGATCATTTTAATTGTTTTGTTTTGAATGGTCATCATTGGATTTTGTTTATTTATTTATTTTTTATTTATTGGATGGGATGCAATAAAGGTCTTAATCTGTCATAAGGCTTGTTTCCACCACTGAATAAACAATATAAAAAAAAGTCATTTTTATCTCATAATTCGGATTTCTTGCAATTGCGAGTTTACGTCTCACAATTCTGAGTTTTTTTTTTTTTCAGAATTGTAAGGCATACTCATGAATTTTAAAGTTAGTATTGCATGATATAAACTCTAAGAAAAAAGTCAGAATTGCAAGATATAAACTTGGAATTGCGAGGTGCAAACTCGCAATTCTTACTTTTTCTCTGAGAATTGTAAGACGATAAACTCGCAGTTGCGAGTTACTTTTTTTTTTCAGAATTTCGAGTCTATATCACGCAATTCTGACTTCATGACATGCAATTGTAAGTTAAATCAGACTTGTTATAAACTCGCAACTTTCAGAGCACACCAGTCTCATTGTGAGAAAAAAGTCTTGCGAGAATTGCGAGATATAAACTCGGAATTGTGAGAAAAAAGAGAAATGCAAGATATAGACTCGGAACTGCAAGAAAAAAGAATTGCGAAATATAAACTCAGAATTGCAAGAAAAAAGTCAGAATTGCGAGATATAAACTTGGAATTGTGAGAAAAAAGAGAAATGCAAGATATAAACTCGGAATTGCAAGAAAAAAAGAATTGCATGATATAAACTCGGAATTGCGAGAAAAATTCTGAATTATGAGATATAAACTTGCATCTGTGTGAATAAAGACAGAATTGCAAAATATAAACTCGGAATTGTGAGAAAAAAGAGAAATTCAAGATATAGACTCTGAACTGCAAGAAAAAAAGGATTTGCGAAATATAAACTCGGAATTGCAAGAAAAAAGACAGAATTGCGAGATATAAACTTGAAATTGTGAGAAAAAAGACAATTGCGAGATATAAACTGAGCTGTGAGAAGAAAGTCAGAATTGCGAGATACAAATTTAGAATTGCAAGAAAAATTGTTTCAGTTGGTCAGTAGCGCAGTCTACGCGCCAAAAATGCACCTGAACACACCTCGTTTTCAGACCAGCATGCCGAACAAATGGGCGGAAATGCATTTGCTATTTAAACGATGTGGCGCAGGACATGAAAATGATAACTGCGTCGGGCTGAAACTAGCAATGAACACTTGTGTCACGCCTGGCGCCGCATTGCCGGGTGTATGATAGGGCCCAATATTTCACAATTATGAGTTTAAATCACGCAATTCTAAGAAAAAAAAGTCAGATTTGTAAGTTTATATCCCACAGTTCTGAGGAAAAAAAATCAGTATTGGGAGTTTGTATTCTTTTTTATTCAGTTGCCTCACAGTGTCTACATTGTAATACTTGTGAATTGATTGAAAACAAGACACGGCTGAGTGTCATGACAAGAGCAAAGCAGCTCTGATTCAGCATTTCATTTAAGCAGAACCGATGCCTAAAACCCAAGCTTAGCTAAATCTTTAACGCTATTAATTTGCTGCATTGCAAGCATTGATACTTCTTTCAGAAAATGCTAATCTAGAAGAATATTCCTGAAAAGAATATGTTGTGCTTTGGATGGTGGTGTGCTTGTGTCCCAGAAGTCTTCTTAACTAGAAAGACTGTCTTGATCATCCCACTTTGTCAGACCATGCTGATCGATCCATATGGCTAGACTAGCATTAGCCAGCTTTTTAAGCAGGAATAAAAGAATTTGCCTTCTAAACACTTATCAAACCTGTGTTTTTCCAACCAGTTACATACATGTGATCCCAAACAGCGAGGCTGTCACAACAATTGATCCTTGAATGATGCATTATACATTTGTGATTGAGGTTTTGTTCAGAGTAAGGCTTCATGAAGTGAGTGTGGTGTCAGTTCTTAGCTGGCCTTCTTAGGTCTGGCCTGCGGTTGAAGGCCTTATCTCAGTGGCTTAACGATGATGGATTCCTGCAAGGTCACTCTGTAAACTGGCATATTAACCACAATGCGTGTGAGGATAAAATCGATGCAGTCTGAAACGCTGCACGCAGAAGGTGTTTACAAAAATCTGAGCACAGAAACCTTGTGTGTGATGTCTGATGAATTTAACTGAAGCTGAGGGACAAAATGTGGTCTGTTGTAGAGCGAACGAATATATTATTTTTTTTTCTGTAATGCTACTCAAAACCCAAGGACACTTCACAATGGTTTTTATAGTTGAAAATCGTATGAAATCATAGTTTACCCTTGTAAATAATGTCACTTGAAATTCTATTAAGTTTAGAAAAGATTTCCATTAATATAGGAAAGGAAAGAAAAGGATGTGACGTGAGGCCAAGTTTGGTGACCCATACTCGGAATTTGTGCTCTGCATTTAACCCATCCAAGTGCACACACACCCGGAGCGTTATTCACTCCCCCTGCTGGACCTGGGACTTGAACCTGCAACCTTTTGGTTACAAGCCCGTCTCCCTAACAATTAGGCCACGGCTGCCCCTAAAAATGGCTAATGTTGGTAAACATTTTTGAGCTCAATTTTGGCCTGTTTTGACCTTGAGTTAAGCACTTAATTTTGCTTACAAGCAGTGTAATTTAAGTTGCTTTAGAGATAAAGTGATGTTTGATGGACATGAACAAAATGTACATTTTTTAAATGCATTTGTGTGTGTGTGCCTGAGTGTGCAAGCCAATTTTTGAAGACACATTTAAGTTAAAAACATTTAAGTGGAAACTATTATAACCATCTTACAACAGCTGTGCAGAAGCAATTTGCACAAGAAAGAAAGTTTAAATATGAAATGCATTCGAGAAATTAAAAAAGCTGGCAAAGAAGAAATATTTTTACAAGAAGAAATGTAATTTAAATTTGACTCGATCTGGAGAGAAAAAGTTTCATACGATTAAAGGGAAGTAAAATACTCTAAGTAAGAGAAACAAAAATAGATTAAGATAATTAATGTGCTTAACTTGTGTTTATTGTCATTTTTTAATGATCTTTGTTTTTCTTATCTGAATTTTTTTTTTGTTAAAGAGTGCAGCGCTGCTAAAAATACAACTGTAAATTTGAGCAGATGTGGTTAAAATATCCTTGTGCAGCTTTCTGAGGTGGATTGAGATGATGATTCTGATCTTGTGGGCTTGCATTTATACAATTAAATAATTTTAAAATATTTTCTTTTAAATTAAATTTAATGCTTAATATTATTGTGGAAAGTCATTTTCAGGATTTTTTGATGAATAGATGATTTAAAAGAATATTTTTAATGGATTTTTTCAATATCCTTTGATCAATGTAGAATCTTTGTTTAATTAAAAGTATGAATGTCCTTTTAAAAATCTTAATGTACTATATGATATGGTGCTGTACAGTAGTGTATGTGTGTGTGTTTTTGGATGTGTGTCATGGCCATATTTCTTTATGCAGCTCCGCTTTGTGGTTTTGTATTGCAAAAATATTTGACTGTCTGTTATCCATACTGTATATACAGTTGAGGTCAAAAGTTTACATACACCTTGCAGAATCTGCAAAATGTTGATTATTTTACCAAAATAATTACAGAAGGTTCAAATGCTCACTGATGCTTCAAAAGGGGGAAAAAAAAATACATTAAGAGCCGGGGGTGTAAACTTTTGAACAGAATGAAGATGTGTACATTTTTCTTATTTTGCCTAAATATCATATTTTTTCCATTTAGTACTGCCTTTCAGAAGCTACAGAAGATTCTTACATGTTTCCCAAGAGACAAAATAAGTTTTATTTACCCTGATCTTCAAATTCCAAAAGTTTTCACACCCCCAGCTCTTAATGCATTGTTTTTCCTTTTGGAGCATCAGTGATCATTTAAACCTTCTGTGATAGTTGCATATAAGACTCAATTTCATACAGTCATTGTTGGAAAGGGTTCAACTACACAAAAATGCTAAAAAAAAAAACAAAGAATTTGTGGGACGTGAAGGATTTTTCTAAAGAACAGCGGGCAGTTTAACTGTTCAGGACAAACAAGGGACTCATTTCACTACTATCACAAAAAAAAAAACAAAAAAAAACACACACACACACAAACAGCTGCGGATCATTCAGGTAACAACACAGTATTAAGAATCAAGTGTATGTAAACTTTTGAACAGGGTTATTTTTATAACTATATTTTTATCTTGCGGACTATATGTAGATGTTTTTAATGTGAAATATCTTATTCAGGTCAGTATTAAATAAAAAATAACAAGCATTTTGTATGATCCCTCTTATTTGGTAAAATAATTTACATATTGCTGATTCTGCAAGGTGTGTGTAAACTTTTGACCTCAACTGTAGGTGTATATGTTTTTTTTTTATTCTTTTCTTTTTTTGGTAAAAATTGTACCCTCTATAAACATCGTCTCCAGCCTGTGCCAATGTGTGTTATGTTTCGTGCTAACCTGGGGTGTCAATACATTCTATAACCACTAATTACCTGTATAATACAATTAAAACAGTGAGTTCCGGGCATAAATGTTTAGCTCTGTTTGAAAAGAAAGAAAAGCTGAAATGCATCATCATTTTGTCAAATGATGATGAAACCTCTCTTGAAATTAGTGGATCATCATGTCACTTACAAGGATCTTAGGGAAGTGATGATTTGACGAGTAAGAAAAAAAGAGGAATAGAGGGGAAAGGAGGGATAAGTGTCTCTAGACAGCTCTTCTGTAGATGCTAGATTTTAAGATGTCTCTTCACTGGTAGAGCCACATGTCTCAAGTGTCTCTCTGGAGATCTCAACACACACATACACACACTTACACCTGGTGAAGAGGGTCTCATGGGAGTCCATCTGGCCTGACAACAGAACACACACATCACACATGGTAACTTTTTATAAAATTATAATCAAAAATGTCTAATAATATGCTGACTCCACCAATTTTAGATGAGGTGACTAATAGCTGTGGACTGAAATAGAGGTGTGATTTTTATTTATTTTTTTTTTGTACAGCGTCAAGATGTTTGAACGAGAGTGGCTCACCTCCTTTTTTTTGCGTATGTTATTTATTTTTAAATTAATTATGTTGTGTATTTTCAGAATCGCGTGGTCTGTGGCTGGGCTGTCATTTCACAGTTTTACATTAACGAATCGGTGGGCGTTTTCGCGCCAGCAGCTTGCTTGGCTTGAGGATAAAGGGGTGGTACTTTCGGGGGGATTTCCGATTAATCCAAGAGGCAGGTGGAGGGCTCAGTGGGAAGGGAAAAAAAAGTTTGATTGCGGTGCAAAGGCGGCCTTGAATTCCTCCGATGGAGTGCGCCCGTGCGAGAAGAATAACCAGACAGTTGTCCACTTCATTTACGACTGGCTTTGGAGATATGTCCAGAGACAGGTGATGTTCACCTCCGAATCTCTCTCCTCTTTTCTGCTTGGCTGGCCAGTAATTTACTGGGCACTGGTGAGCAAGGCATGCTGGCCTGCACACAGGAAAACTGTCAGTTTTATTTTTCACCTTCTCTTTTTTCATGCTTTTTTCTCTGTGTTTTTCCCTCTGAAGATAACACCTCTTCCTCAGCCTTTCAAGTAAAACTCAGTATGTACCAACAGACATGTATAAATAATATATAATGAAAAGCAGCGCTTGTGTTTTAGAAATACACTTTTGTCTTGAATGCTTTTTTCAAGAATCTACTTATTTGAGGCTTTGAGATCCAAAGGGGTTTTTTTGTAGGGTTGCTGAGCAACAAATTCCATGAAGTGTACTTTTTTATCAGTACAAACTGTAGCCTGTGTGAACGTATTTCCTTTTTTATATTTTCTTAAAGTCTTTAGATGCTTTAGTGCACAGAGCAGTGCTTGTCAGAAGTTTCTGTTTGTTCAGAGTCAAGCTGAGAGGATAAAGTCAAACTGTGATTTTTTTCAAAGAAAAAATCATTTATGTCTAAATCTGTATATAAGTCATTGCTGTACAGTATTTAAGAAGGTTTTTTTTGGTAACACTTTACAGGTAGGTTTTATTTGTTAACATTAGTTAGCATGAACTAACAATGAAAAATACTTCTAAAGCATTTATTCTCAGTTCATATTAAAGGAGAAGTTTACTTCCAGAACAAAAATATACAGATAATTTACTCACCTCCTTGTCATTCAAGATGTTAATGTCTTTCTTTCTTCAGTTGATAAGAAATTATGTTTCTTGATTAAAACATTCCAGAATTTTTCTCCATGTAGTGGACTTCATTGGTGCTCCAAAGTTTGAATTTCCAAAATGCAGTTTAAATGCAGCTTCACATGGTTTCAGACGATCCCAGCTGAGGAAGAAGGGTCTTATCTAGTGAAACGATAGGTCATTTTCGAAACAAACGGACAATTTATATACTTTTTAACCTCAAATGCTTGTCTAGTCTGTGTAATCCAGATCAACACAGTTAGGCAGGGGCGTCGCTAGGGCTAATCATTCGGGGCTTGAGCCCCGTAAGATTTTTCTCTAGCCCCGAATGTTTTTGTATCGCCCTATGATTACAGAGAAATTTATGGAATTTGTCAAAGTTTGAATGAATTAATCAAAAGCCGGTCATTACACTTTAATCAAATCGCGATATGGACTAGTATCTGTAAATATTATGCCGCAAAATACCATTTAAATATGAATCCTGCATGTTCTGCGTGTCTCTTTATGAATGAATGTTGCAGACACACGCACGGTTTCCTTTAGTATACACACTGGAGCGCACGTGACGCTGCTGGTGATTTCGGCGTCTGCCATAAAAAATGCATGAATAACATCTCCAGAACTGCTCTGAGAGTACTTCGTGAGCATTTCACTGTTTCATTTGATTAAAACCAAGGTAATATACTCACAGAATTTAAAGGTATTCATGGCAACCTATCAAAATAAAGGTTTGGGTTTAGCTTGTAGACATTGTGGCAGAAATATATTATTATCATTCAGTAGAATGTACGTACATACATTGCTACTACTACTTCTACTGTTGAAAAATTAATGAAACTTTGTTAAATAATATTTCTTCCATCTTTTAAATTTTAATAGCGCATCCTTTATTTGCCAAAAAAAAAAAAAATTTCATTAATTAAAAGATAAATTCAAATAAATAGATATATATTCAAATAAATAGACATGCTAAAACAAAATTTGGTAACAATAAAACATAAGGTGAGAAAAACATTTCATAGGGCCCTAAACATAACTTAACTTTTGATAAATTGACGTTAAATTTTGTTTAAATTAAGTTTCATTGTTTAAATTAATTAGACATGTTTTTTTTTTGTTTTTGTTTTTTAATAAAATTAAATTGAACCATTAAAAAGGAGTCCAGAAACGAAGGATCCAGGTTCACCCACCTGTGTCTAACAAAATCTTACGTAAGTATGATGTGAGCTCCCTTCCACCATCACTAGCCCCTGATGTTTTGGCATTAGCCCCGGATGTTTTTAAATCCTAGAAACGCCCCTGCAGTTAGGGTATGTCGAAAAACTCCCGTCTCGTTTTCTTCTTCAACGTCAAAATCGTCCTACATCACTTTGTAAACACTAGGTTGGTATTTATGCAGCGATGTTGGGGGATTTTGAAGGGGAACAAAACATACTGTATTGACTGTATTGAACCGGAAAAAGACAAGAGTTCAAGCAGATGAGCGTTAGAGGTTAAAAAGTATATAAATTGTTAATTTGTTTAAAGTATGACAGATTGTTTAACTATAGGACCTCTCTTCCTTAGCGGGGATCATTTAGAACCATTTGAAGCTGCATTTAAACTGCATTTTGGAAGTTCAAACTTGGGAGCACCATTAAAGTCCACTATATTGAGATAATTCCTGAATTTTTTTCCTCAAGAAACATAATTTCTTATTGACTGAAGAAAGAAAGACACGAACGTCTTGGATGACAAGTGGGTGAGTAAATTATCTGTAAATTTTTGGTTCTGGAAGTGACAGAACATACATATATATGTTGAAAAATAATCATATTGGTGGGGTCTTTTTGCATAGCCAAGTATTTAATTATCGCTATAAAATCTGTTCCACTTTGGGTCTTGTTTTGATTATGAGTTATTTTTAGGTTTAACTGAACTAATTGATACCAAAATATACTGTAGATTTCTTTCCACTTTCCTGGCAACTGTTCCTAAAAAGTGCTCATTTTTAAAATCACCCACTTAGTACCTTGTGTTAACAAGTTTTTTTTCCTCTCGGGTGATCTGAGGCAGTCATAATCCTGGTAGTTGCGTAAACCATGCCATCATTTTCATGTGTAACGTATCAGACGTTCAGTGGGAGGTTTTGTGGCTGTGCCGTCTGAGGCTTTGCCCTTATTAGTTTATTTATGGAAGTTTCTGATCAAGAGCTCTCTTGAATTGTATTTCTGTTTCTGCTGCGTTCGCGTCTTTTACAGTATGTGTTCCTTTACTTGGGGGAGTGATTCCCTAAATGAAGATGTATTCATGCACACTTCCAGAGTGGATTGTTTTGTCATGCCCCTCTTTAGAAAGTGGAAAAAATGGCACTCTTCCATCTCCCTTGCCCCATAGGTCTCTAAATGAGTTGTGTTATTGGAAAAAGGAAGTGCTGCTCTCACGTCAAGGGACTTGCGGGGCGAGATCTGAGCCGGTCTTTGAGGCTTTCTCAGGCGACAGCAGCCACCAAACAAATGTGAATGAATAATGCCTTTAGAGAGGCAAGAGCCATTGCTCTAGTATGAAACACCTCCCAAAGCCCTGGTGACTTTTTTCTACGCATTTCAGCAAGCAATTATTTTTATCTGGCTGCTGCTATAAAGGATCTTCCCCTGCTCTCATTTTCACTCTTTCATCATTTATTCCATCACCTGACCTCACTCCTTTTTTCTTTTAAAGTCACTCTATTAATACCTATGCGAATCAGTATGTTTTATAAAAAAGAGAGATTCAGATGTATTTTTTCACCTCCTTTAGTTAGTTTTATTTCTCAAAGCCTTCAAAAAACCTTTAGAGGAATAGATTGCTCATTTCCTGAATATTTACTCAACCTCAGGCCACCAAAGATGTAGATGAGTTTGTTTTTTCATTAGTTTGGAAAAATTAGGAATTACATCACTTGTTCACCAGTTGATCCTCTGCAATAAATGGGTGCCGTCAGAACGAGAGTCCAAACAGCTGATAGATTAATGAGCCTGTTAAAGTTAACATCTTGTGAAGCAAAAAGCCTGCATGTTTGTAATAAACAAATTCATCATTTAAATGTTTTAATGATGGTTTATTACAAACATGCAGCTTTTCACAAGATATTAATTGATGGACTGGAGTTTTGTTGACTACTTGTGAATTATTGTGATCTTTTTGTCAGCCGTTTGCACTCTCATTCTAATGGCACCCATTCACTGCAGAACATACATTAATGAACAAGTGCTATATAGTGAAATTTCTCCAAAACAGTTCTTGAAGAAGAAACAAACTCATCTACATCTTCGATGGCCTGAGGGTGAGCAAATTTTCATTTCTGAGTGAATTACTCCTTTCAGTGGATTGTTTATGGTCAGGGAGAACGAAAATGTTTTTGCTTTGTATTTACGCTCACTAATTATGTGCACTTCATACATATTCATGAAGATTAATGAGCCTTTTAAAATACAGGTAGTAATCTAATCAATAAGTGTTCAATCACGATGCTTTCGGCATTCCAAATCCCCACAGTACTTAGAGCAAAAGTGAGGTTATGTTAAAAAAACACTCAGTCTTGTCTGATGGATAGATGGATTGCAAATCAGTTAGTGTGACAGGGTGAATATAACATCAGCTAATTAATATTCATGAGCCAAGCTGTTAAGATTTATAATTAGTTGCTCCCTATTTTCACAATGTTCCTATATGCTCTTTTATTTTTGAAATCAGTGTTCAGAGTTTATGTTAGGAGTGAATCTAAAAATGGCAGTTATCAGAACGCTCTGTTTGAATTGGCGTGGCGGATTGTAGCAGTGGGAAGTACAATAAATGCCCACTTCTATGATTTGCAGTTTTTCACAGATGGACACTGCTATGATTTAGGTTAAAAACACATAAATATGCATATCAAACAGACAAAGCAATAGTGACCACATAATAAAAACAGTTAGGGGAGAGTGGGGTAAGTTGAGCAAGTGGGTAAGTTGACCCACCCCCAGTATCTTGGCAACTGTACCTGTTTTTTGTACTGTCACGTGACCATGTATTTTAGAATCACACATCATTTCTCCCAGACTGTGAAAAGGAGAGACACATGGGAGGAGTAAAAGGCACCCATTTACTTTAAAAACTGTTTTTGGCTTGTCAAAGTAAAATTTTTGCATAACAGATGTAATGGCTGTTACATAAAAGCAAATTTATCCAGGTCTAAAAAATATTTATGATGCATAGACGATTTAGCAATAAAACCGTGCAAATCATTTAGGTAGATGTTAGCCTGAATTGGTAAGCTTGCTAGCTTTTCCTAAAATGCCAGCTGTGGGGCAAAGTGAGCCAAATGCTGTGGGGTAAGTTGAGCCAACACTTTAACTTACCCCACCATAAGGCACTGAAGTTAAGTTAAACTGGTGTTTTAATGTGATATTACGCAACTGGTTTAGTTTGTCATAAATATACATATTATTTGTAGTTTATTTGGTAGGGACAGTGTACAAGTGTACCAGATCCTTCACTGAGAACCAGAAGATGCTTTTGACCACATTATAGTCATATATCTTTCCACCTGTAGTTTCTAATGGCTTGTTTGACATTGCAGAAAAGCTACCATACCAAGAATGTTTTGACTAAAATGTTTATTAGTTTCAGTGACATTTATTCCGTCATACTAATTCAGGTTTTTATTTATTTTCACTTAACAAATTCTCTGTTTAGTCTGTTTTTGGGAAGGGTAAAACTTTAGTGTTCAACATGATGTTTCAGAAATGCAAAAAAAAAATTAAAGATTGAAAATGAAACTTAATTGGTTTTATTTTAAGTTAGCTGTAAGAAAAGAACTATGACTGTTTGTAAAATTAAATTTGATTATTACATTTGTTTTGTAAAAGAGGTAAATGATCTTTAAAATTTCACATGGGTTTGAATCAGATTCAGTGAGGTGGTTCATCTTACCCACTGACTTGGGTCAACTTACCCCTAACCTGGGGCAAATTGAGCCACAGGAGCACTTTTTTATAGGAAGCCATATTTTGAGAACTTTGTCCTAGATACATTCAGATAATTTAAAATGACAGGACACATCCTGAAATTACTTTAGATACTTTTATTGTACTTCTGTCTTATAAGTAAAAAAAAATGTTTCATTTTACCCCACTCTTCCTTACTCACACTTGTGTGTTGTGACAATGCTGTCATATCCAATATAGTCGCACAGCATCGTCTTTTAGTTTTAGTCTCTTTAAAAAATCGTGCATTGAATTGTGCTTGTTTGTAAACAAATCCACTGTAAAATGAAATGAACAAAGGATCTTCATTAAAAATAAAGTTCATCCACTCTTTCCTAATGTTGGGATCAGAAGGAGGGAAATTCAAAGACTGTTTTGTTGTCTTCGGAGCCATCTTTATTGTTTGGTTTCTGCGTAGACCTGTTTCCCTCTCTCGTTAGTTACACTATGCGTGCGAATCAGGTGTTGTTTAGCCACACTAGTGCGTCATAAAGTAGCACAACCTGTGGTTTTGGCAGATTGGCTTCAGTATAAGCTGTTTTTAGACTAACAAGAAAGTTTTGAGTTCTGAATCTTACAGGATGTTTTCATAGTACAATGTCCTCTTGTATTTCAAATTTTTATTTCTTAGTACATGACCCCTTTAAGATGTTGGCAGAGGTATCTGCATTAGTTGTGTAGGATTGCACTCTCTGGTTGGGAACGTGCAACACCAGCGCACTTTAGCCATGCCGTAAGTTGTAAAATAAGAGCAAACATGACAGTAGAATACATTAACACAGAAGTTACAATAAATTGTGTATGGTGGAAAAAATCCAAAACTGGTTTCCAAATGGCAGTTGCTTGTGTTCACACATATCCGGGCTGTTCCCTCAGGTCTTTCATGCTTCCATATGCCGCTTTTATAATGGATGCAGTTCCTACAGTTTCTAATGTACAAAGTAAAGAGGCCTACAATTTGCAGCACTTGCACCTGGAATATATTTGCAACAAAACAAGATGCATGGTTTCTTCATAACCTAGCAAATAGTCTGTGCACAGTAATATTGTATAACAGCTGCAATAAATTTCAAGTTCCTCCGAGTGTTTTGCTGTTTCAATATACCTTTGCTTTCACTTTTCATCGTCCCATTAGCCTCTCTCCTCTTCACTTGGCAATGAGCTCAGAAACAGACAGGAAAAGAGTCTAGCACTCAGGCTAGCTCAGCTGCTCTCCGATGGCTCTTTGAAATATTTAAAGTCCATGCAGACACACGGCAGATGTGAACAGGAATTGTGGATTAGAGTTTGTCTCACAGGATTTCCCTGGCAAGATGTCCCAAGTCCACTTACTTCGCTCAGCACACATAAAACCCTTGCGATGTCTGCAGAGTATGAAAAAAAACTGACATACAGGATCAATTCATTTAGCTTTCAGAAAAACTTTTATTCTCTGTAGGAGGCATGAAGCCTGGCTTCATTATCTTACTGTATCTGTTCTCCCAAGAGCAGCTCGCTGAATTTTTGAGATTCAGCATAAGCAATACCATTGTATTCCCAGTGGATGAAGGGATACATAGATGGATTTTTGGATAGAAGGCTAGCTAGTTAAGACTGCACCTAGTTTTGTTTTGCTACAAGTAGCAAGTGCTGCAAACGTAAGTTCTCTTTATTTGGTAGACTGTAGAAACTATTTTCATTAAACAAAAACAGAACCGGACCTGAGGAACCATATGCACCAATACAAGCCTTCTCACCATACACAAAGTATTGCAGATTTCATTTTAATGTGTACTACTATCACATTTGCTGTTATTTTAGTCATCCATCATTCACTTTCTCTCATTATTTCTCAAAGCATGTCCAGAATGTGGACATCTTACATGAGGGTTTCTGTTTCCAGCTGGACGGTTTTCATAGGAAGTCTGTCCACTATATTCTTACCAGCCGGTTCTTTGTATTTGAGGGTCAACTACGAGTGCCCTGCACATATGGCTTTTTTATTCAAGAAAGCTTAGCATTCTGGACAGATCTTAACAGCATAATGTCTTGTTTTGTTTCTGTCATTTGAGTATTTGTTGGTAGATTCAATCAGAGTTTTTGATTAAATTTGTTTTTTGGAGACAACTGACACATTATTTGTGTGTTGGTTTCTTATTTTCCAGTTGTGCATCGTTGAGCTTTAAAACTAGGGCTGGGCGATATGGCCCAAAAATTCACAATTATTTTTTTTCATATCAGTCGATGTTGATAATTGTCACAATAAATGTCAAATTTTTATTTCTTTCCAGTTTAAAGACAGCTTTTTGCTAGAGTGTGAAATTTATAAAACCAGCTGGTTAAATGTGGCTTTAAAATATTCTTTATGGTTAGAACATGACAAACACTTCATGTGTCTTGAATTCTTCTTTCCTTAACAAAATAAATATCTTAATAGAAGAAAGCAAGTTTTAATGAGCAATACTGTTTCAAATGAAGAAGCAGGTTTGTGTTGCCTGATAATATTAATAATAATAATAATATAACTTTTTTTTGTCTCCTACAAATACATTTTTGATAGTAGCTTGAGTTAGGATGCAGATGTAGATTTACATTCATTATCAAAATCAGTAATATCTGTAAATGAAATGTAATAGTAATATAATGGTGAAATGTAATTATTCTTAATGTTTGAGTTTTGAGTTTTTGTTGTTGTTGTTGTTGTTTTAATTAACCATTGCTCTTCCATAGTATCATCCATAGATCCGGATAATAACAGTTAAAACCACAAACATAGCACCTTAATACCGTGGTAAAAATGTAATATGGTTCCTAGGTATTTTGTATGAAAAACAGTAGTCTAAATACATTTAGTATAAATGCATAAACGCTATATATTAATCACAAAAAAGAAAAAACTGTAATTAGATTCCAAATATATTCCATCAAAATACATTTATTATGTCTACATTAATAATATAATAAAATTCGACACAAATATACCAACATTTCTTACACAATACCACTGTGCAGATAGTGCTACTACAGTAAAACTATGGTAAATGATGGCGATTTTTATATTAAAAAGCCTTCTGACTGTATCGTTTGCACACTGTGTTTCTCCTATTAGTCAGCGCTGTTTCATCTGGCTATTCACACTGGCGCTGTTTAGTGACCAATGCTGCGTCCGAAATCGCATACTGCTTAAGTAGGTACTACATTTAAATATGAACGTACTACCCGACCATTAAAAAGTACGTTCTATATAGTATGAATGTGGGTAGTATGAATGGAATTCGGACGTACTACATCCGCCATATTGATGTTGTCACGTGTCATGCGTCGTCACAACAGCGCAAAAATTTAAAGAGACTGCTCCACTGCACGAACACCGGTACCGGCAATGTTCCGCGTTTTGTTGATTGGACAGACAGCTCAGAGAAGGCGTCGGTCAGCTGCTCGCAGATCACGCCTTCGTAGACAGCTTCTAGAGTATTTATCAAATAACGTTTCGATTTACAATCTTTAAACTTTCAATAAGTCATCCGTTTATTTAGACTGTGTTAAACAAGTGTAATTTAATCACAATAAACAACGTTTTTTCCTGAGGTACTTACACTTGAAATAAGCCGCATCTCCACTTTCCGCCATTTTTCGAATATGACGCCTCCTCTCCCGGAGCCTCACGGGATAGGAAAGTGTCCATGGTATGCGTACTACAGAATTCGGGCGGAAGCAGTAGGTCATCCGGGTATTTCTCGCCTACTGAATTTCGAATACTATGAATTCGGACATACTACTCGCCTCGCATACTGTTTTTCGCCTACTATATAGTAGGGAAGTATGCGATTTCGGACGCAGCACAAGTTTGCGCCGTGGGATTTAAACAAAGTTTAAACTTTGATCCGAGTGGATAAACGGTCCGACTGGCGCGCTTTAACTAGCGCTTTTTTCGTTCCGTCTTTGCATAATAAACATTATAGCAAACATTTATCGAACTCTTGTTATTGTTTATCGAGGAAATTCATATCGCGTGATAATTATCGTTATCAATTTATCGCCCAGCCCTATTTCGAACTCTAATTTGCGGTTTTAATTGAAAGGATGGACAGTCATTCCTACATCCACCATATTGAGTATTAAAGTTTCCCATTTATTTTTCTATCCACAAGTTTCCGGGGGGCGCTACTGTAAAAAAGAACGTGGGTACAACTTCCGGTGAGGCGGCAGACATAGTATACCAATGGTATTTGTGTGCTAATTAGCAAAGAGGCTAAGTGTTTTTTAGACCATTGTTTACTTTGTAAAGATGCATCTTTATGAGAGATGCCATTACGTTCTTATATGCACAACATATTTTTTGAATTTGTGTTCCACACATCATTAGCAAATTTGGATCGCTAAATCTTGAATGACTGTCAACTAGTGAAATGACACTTGAACCGAGACATCAGAGCTTGTGTTAAAGGGCACGCCAGATGAAGCCGAGGCTTGTTAACGTAGAAATCCCTTTCGTAGAAGCCTCACTTTCTGTCCAGTCATGTGTGCGATTCACTTTGCGTGTCCTAATGTTCGAACCCCAGATCTTACTTTGCCAGTACATTTTCATTGGGACCTTTTTAATAATTACATTTTTAAATACCCAGTCATACAAGTTATATGAAGAATACAAATTATTTAAGGAAAATTAAATATATTCCATATAAATGCAATTAATATATGTGTACATTATTCTTCTATTACATCATATTGATATTCATACTGACATTTAATGGCACTGTTCAATGGGTAAATCAATTTATCAGAGTCAGAAATTCAACAAACAAACAAACACACACATGGTTAGGCTTTTATTTGTGCATATAACATTGACCGATCTATGAAAATTGTGGTGAATGCGTCTTCCGACGAAGCTTTAGTCTTTTGGCTGCTTTATTTTTTACTAACCACCAGATCGCGCTGATTTCGACACTCTCGAAGCTTTGAATCTTTTCCCGAAACAGTCAGAGGAAAGTCTTGGTGCTTCACGAGGCTTCATTTGCCCTTCACTCCTGTCAACTGTTGAATGAATGAGTGTCACGTCCCGCTTGTTTACTTTGAACCGGAAGACGGTCCCATTTTTGACGCAAGGCCTCATGGGGTGTAGGAAACTTATGGATAGTCATATGTTGTTTCCACATATGCTGTCTCTGTTATTTATACAGCTTTTTTATCCTTGTGAACAACTCAAAACCGCTAAATGTTGTTGGGAGTCACTCGTGTGAGGAAATGTCACCTTCAGACCCATTTCCTGAAGATTTCTGTTGGGAAAACCTTTCGAAATCATAAAGCCCCAGAGGACTGGAGTCTCAGAGGAGATGAGTAAATCTCCAGAGAGCGCGTATTGAACCCTCTCCATATGTATAGCTTCCTTTACTTATTCCCTACCTCTTTAATAGAATGGTAAAACACCAAGTTAAGCAGATTTTTCTGCGCTAAGAGAGCCCAAATTTGGTAGACACACCCAGAGGGACATTGTCTCCTGGATGTTAATTAATCCGCTTTCTCTAGTGTTTGTACAGCTGAGATGTAAATACACCCTTGATTCCATTGTAGAAGGATTTAGTGAAACAGAATGTCTTTACCAGTAATGTAACAGATTTTTTCTTTGGAAACATTGTTTTTAACGCCAGAAAAGGAGTTTTAAAAGTTATTAATTGTAGAGAGGTTGATGAATTAGACACGGATGTAAGCCATATTACATGGATACAGCCATTCAGGCAAAATATAAAAGGCTTCACAAACCTTTACTAAAGACTATTATGTGGAATGCAGTTTGAAAAAGTGTTTAAAGGGATAGGTTACCCAAAAAATTAAATTTACTCATCCTCAAGACATCCTAGGTGTATATGACTTTCTTCTTTCAGACGAATACAATTGGAGTTATATTAAAAATGTCCTGGCTCTTCCAAGCTTTATAATGGCTGTGAATGGGTGTTGAGATTTTGAAGTCCAAGAAAGTGCATCCATCCATTATAAAATGTACTCCACACAGCTCCACATGGCTAATAAAGGCCTTCTGAAGCAAATCGATGCATTTGTGTAAGAAAAATATCCACATTTAAAACCTTATAAATAATCTCACGCATACAGCTAGAGATTACAGTTTTTTAAGTTTTTAAATATGGATATTTTCTTACGCAAATGCACTGATTCACTTCAGAAAGTCTTTATTAACCCTAGAGAACTGTGTGGAAAACTTTAATGATGGATGAATGCACTTTATTGGACTTCAAAATCTCAACACCCATTCACTGCCATTATAAAGCTTGGAAGAGCCAGGGCATTTTTAATGTAACTCTGATTGTATTCGTCTAAAGGCAGAAAGTCTTATACACCTAGGATGGCTTGAGGGTGAGTAAATTTCAATTTTTTGGTGAACTATCCAACTAACATTTTACTGTACCCCTGCCTAAGCCAAGGATATAATTCATAGAAAACATGAGACTGTCTTATTCTTTGCAGAGAAAAATAGAAAGGGAGGACTGTATCCTTATCAATTCTGTTTTATGAAGACATAATGAGCTAATGAACATGGCGTAATAGTGTCTAGAAGCTAATTTTGGCTAGAGAAGCCATTGGTGTGAACATCTATAATTTTCGCTGTTGTGAAGACCCCCATTTTCTCATTCTCTCTCTTCTTTCACATTTAATAAGTCATTTTCATTCAAATGAAATCACTGTCTGCTCATTCACTCCAATTTTCGCTTGGGCAAATTTCTAGGGATGCTAGCAGAAACTACTACCTCGCTGGTATAATGAAACAACAAGCATTGCAGTGGGCTGAAATGAGGAGGAATATTTCTACAGGCGTACCGGGATGTGGCGGCGGCCTCTTGCTGTGACCCTGTCGGGAGAATTTAACCTTACCGGGAGGCTTTTACATGTACATGGATCTTTATAATCTTTTGAACCATGTCAGTGGCAAAATGTCACAGAGATGTTCATCATGACACAAAGCACTGTGCACAGCAGTCTGAAAAAATTAAAATTCTGGGAAGATAAGAATCATTCACAGACATAGCAAGAGTGTAACGCTTCAGTGTTTCTTGCGCTGAATGAGATTTCTAATCTTTGAAACTAAAGTTTACATTCCGAATGGTGCAGAAGAGATTTAATATAAATCTGGGATCCCACAGGAATGAATCTAAGAACAAATAAATGCTTTCATGTTGGATTCTCAGGCTGATGTTGCAGTGTTGTTCAGCGGAAACAGCACTTGGGTATAATGTTCTTTGATAATTTAGACACAGATTCAACTTTTAACTGACTACAGTAATCTAAACCTTCACCTTCACCAGTTTTTTTCTGCTTTTATTTTTATTTACTTTTTTAGTTTTTCAGTGTATGAGTTTTCAGTTTTTAATTGCTTTTTCTTTCTTTCTTTCTTTCTTTCTTTCTTTCTTTCTAATAATCTTTCTTTTTAATATATTTTAAAATTTTCAGCAGTCATTACCCCAGTTTTCAGTTCATGACTCTTTAGGAATATTTTATTTTATTTTATTTTATTTTATTTTATTTTATTTTATTTTATTTTATTTTATTTTATTTTATTTTATTTTATTTTATTTTATTTTATTTTATTTTATTTTATTTTATTCCAGGACACATTTTTAAAGGATTCTTTGATGAGCAAAAAAGTACAACAATTAAATAAGTAAAATGTTTTTGTCATATTATATACATATACTAATTGTAATTTACTGCATCCTGTTATTTAATGCAATCCTTGCTGAATAACAATGTTATTTTGAATGAAAATGTATCCAATAAAACAAAGCATGTTAAAATTAGAACATTTCATTATCATAAAAATAATTTACATTTCTAAATATAAACCTAATAAATTATGAAAAATTGACCAGAAACTCACAGGTTACTTGTTTTTAACTGACAGTTTTTTTTTTTTTTTTTTTTTTTTTAAACAAAACGTTTGGTTTTTCTGTGTATGAGTGTTCAGTTTTTCTTTTTTCTTTCTTTCTTTCTTTCTTTTTCTTTCTTTCTTTCTTTCTTTCTTTCTTTTCCGTTTTAATGTATTTTAAAATGTAATTTATTACATGAATTTTCAGCAATCATTAACCTATAGTGTTCAGTGCATGACCCTTTAGGAATATTATTTTTATTTTATTTTATTTTACTTTATTTTAGAAACCATAAAACTTAAAAAAAAAAAAGGATTTTTTGATGAGCAGAAAGTAAAAAAATGTAAATAAGTAAAATGTTATTTGAAATAGATTTTTTTTTTTATATTCCATACATGTGCTAATTGGAATTTAATGCATCCTTGCTGAATATCAGTGTTATTTTGAATTTTGAACATGTATCCAATAAAACAAAGTATGTTAAAATTAAAACATACAGTTCATAAAAAAATAATTTATATTTTCAAATATAAACCTCTTAAATGATATAACACTGACCTGAAACTGACAGGCTATTGTTTAGTTAGTCGTTAGTAGTAGTTAGAACTAATGTTGTTATTCGGTTGTCATGTATATGTCTGCTAATAACCTAATGGAGATTTTGGCAAAGCTGCCATTTTTACATTTTAGCAACTGCAAAATTTAATCTTTTATTTGTAGTTTGCAAATAAAAGCATTTCCTGGTGGTTTAGTGTAAACTTCTAATAGAGAGTCATATTCAGAGTGAAGCTTTTATATCTGTAATAATGTGAGAAAATGCGAAACACTGCATGTCTTAATTATTTAATTATTATTTTAAATCTGTAATTATTCATATTAAGGTAATTTAAAATTGCTGTTTACATGGCAGCTTGTTATTCATATAATTGTCTTAGTGGATTATTGTTACTCTTGTTGTAAACACAGCTAATGAGGTGTATTGAGACAAATGCTGTATTTTCAAGAGTTGGTTTGCAACTGCATGCATGACCAGATTTCTTAATTGTATCGTTGTGTCATGATTCAGTCACTGTCAGGTATATTTAAAGCCTCTGCATCAGTGTAATGGTTTCTGCCATGTGCGCTAGACATCTGACGATCATTTCCATCCATCAGAGCAGATAAAAACCTTCATAGCATGACAAGTCTGACCACACGTGCTACACACAAACCCTCTCATTGATCTCTTGTTGCTTTGTGATGTTTTAGTATAATGAATAATAAATGAGGCGACTGAGTTGCATAGTTAAAGGCCCAAACGTGCCCTGTGATGTTATACTGTGATGTATTGTTTCACTTTATAGTATTTTTTTTTTTTTTGAAGGGTCATGTGAAATATTCTGAAGGCACGAATGTGACATATATGAAAAAGGTTTCTTGAATAATTAAATGTGTTAAATAATAGAAACACACCCCTTGGCTGTGGAGATGGCAGTGCTAAAGCGAAACCTACGTTTGTCATTTGTGCCTACTCTCTCGCACACCGATTCTTCTGTTATCCAGGACTCCAAATGATATAAAAACCACACCGATATGATTGGAAAGACAATGATCCTGTTCTGGCAAGATTCAGTGAGACCTCAGATGAGACCTTTTTGACATCGCTGTTAATTAAATTTCCTCTGCAGATTCGCAATTCTGAGTTTATATCTCACAATTTAGATTTTTTTCTTGCAGTTTTGATGGGAAAATGTCTTTACTGATATAAACTCATATCATTTTTTTCCCCCCTCTGGATACTCTGGATTTACATCCTGCAATTCTGTTTTTTGTTTCCACAACAGAATAAAAATAAAATAAAATAAAATAAAATAAAATAAAATAAAATAAAATAAAATAAAATAAAATAAAATAAAATAATTGTGACTTATCTCAGTTTTTTGTTTTCTTGGAATTGTAAGTTAAATATCTTGCAATTCTAAGGGGAAAAAAGTCAGAAATTTGGTGATATAAAGTCATAACTGTGAGATATAAACTCACAATTCAGAATTTTTTCATTAGAGTTGCAAGGAAAAAAATGTGAATTGTGAGATATAAACTGAGAATTCTAAATGACTTTCTCACAATTCTGACAATTCTGTACATCTCGATATACTTGATTTTTTTTTTTTTTTAAAAAAACCCTTTGGATACTCTGGATTTACATCTTGCAATTCAGTTTTTTTGTTTAAATAAAATAAAATAAAATAAAAATAATTGTGACTTATCTCACAGTTTTTTCAGTTTTCAGTTTTTTTTGGAATTGCAAGTTAATTTTTTTTTTTTTATTTAATATTTAATTTAATTCTGTTTTTTGTTTCCACCACAGAATAAAAAATTAAAAAGGTTATTGTGACGTATTCACAATTCTTTTCTATTTTCCTGGAATTGCAAGTTAAGTATCTTACAATTCTGAGGGGGAAAATTGAGAAATTTGGTGATCTAAACAAACGTGAGAAATAAAATATTTTTTTCTTAGAAAAAAATAGAATTGTGAGATGTAAACTTAGAATTCTAAATGACTTTTTTGCAATTCTGAAATTATATCTCGCTGTACGGATTTTTTTTTTTTTTTTTTTTTTTGACATTTTGCAGTTCTGTTTTTTGTTTTCACCACAGAATAAAAAAAATAAAAAAGCTAATTGCAACTTATTTCACAATTCTTTTGTTTTTTATTTCTTGGAACTGCTAGTTTATAGCTGGCAATTCTGTGTTTATATCTTGCAATTCTGTGTTTATATCTAAGAATTCTGAGAGCTGTGAGGAAAAAAGGTGTAATTGTAAGATAAAAAGTCACAATACTGCTCCTTTTTCTTTTTTTATCCTGTGGTGGAAACAAACTTACATAGGTAACAGATTTAAAGGGAAAGTTCATCCAAAAATAAAATTCTGTCATCTTGTACATGCATATATCATGTTGTTTACTGAAAATCACACCTTAAAAATCTTGCTCATTTGGTCTCGTCAACGTTCACTTTCATTGAATTTCCATTGGAGAGTTAATACTTAGCACATTTGCCTTCTATTTAAAAAAAGACATAGTGATTCTTATTTTTCACAATGTTCATTTTCAGCTGAACTATCCCTTTAAATATACAGATGATGCTATTGTGAGAAACCCTCTCTTCATATTGATGTGAGAGCGATGAATATATAGTAGAAAGGTCCGGTGGGAAAGCGTATGGGTGAATTTTATTTGCATAGTATTGGCCAATAATGTGACAACTGTGATCCTTTTTTGCGGTAATCAGGAACAGAGTGCAGACATAAAATGTGTTGGAAGCGAGATTGGGAGGAACATAACATCACAAGCAAGGCTGTAAATTCACACAGAAGAAATGTGGACAGATGTGATCTAAGCATAACAGACAGACTGACACTGGCTGCATGGTAGCATAACAGCCCAGAATGCATGTCAATGGCCGAATGCCTGCTCTGAATTTAAAACGATGCATTGCAACAGCACGAGCTACCTGCACTAGAGCATTAAAGGGATAGTTCACGCAAAAATGAAAATTCTGTCATTAATTACTCAACCTCATGTCGTTGCAAACCTGTAAGACCTTCGTTCATCTTCAGAACACAAATGAAGATATTTTCGATGAAAATATTTTAATTTAATTTAATTTAATTTTATTTTATTAGATTTTTGTTATTTTGGAGGGACAAAGAAATCTTTCTTTCTTTCATTTACTTTTTACTTGCTCTAACGTGGAAACATGCTTCTGTATTTTATTACTATTTTATTTTATTTTATTTTATTTTATTGGATATAAGTTTGTAACTGCGTAAAATATTTTATTTTATTTTATTTTATTTTATTTTATTTTATTTTATTTTATTTTTTATGCAGTTGCAGACTTATATCCAATAACTGTGACTTGCATGTCTTAACTGTGATGAGTTTATATTTCACAATTAGATTTTTCTTATTTTGGGGGAGAAAAAGTCTTTCTTTCTTTCTTTATTTCCGTCTTTACTTTTTACTTGCTCTAATGTGGAAACAAGCTTCTGTAGATTAGAAAATGTTATGTTTTATATTTATTTTATTTTATTTTATTTTATTGGATATAAGTTTGTTACTGCATAAAATATTTTATTTTATTTTTTATTTATTTTTTATTTTATTATTATTGGATATAAGTTTGTAACTGAATAAAAGATTTTATTTTATTTTTTTATTTAGTTTTTATGCAGTTGCAAACTTATATCCAATAATTGTGATTTGTATGTCTTAACTTTGATGAGTTTATATTTCACAATTAGATTTTTCTTATTTTGGGGGAGAAAAAAATCTTTCTTTCTTTCTTTCTTTCTTTCTTTACTTTTTACTTGCTCTAATGTGGATATATATATAATAATTTTATTTTATTTTATTTTATTTTATTGAATATAAGTTTGTAACTGCATAAAATATTTTATTTTATTTTATTTTATTTTTTTATTTTTTTTTATGCAGTCGCAAACTTATATCTCAACTGTGATGAGTTTATATTTCACAATTAGATTTTTCTTATTTTGGGGGAGAAAAAACTTTTTTACTTTTACTTTTTTTTACTTTTTACTTGCTCTAATGTTGAAACAATCTTCTGTAGATTAGAAAATGTTTCTTTTATATAATTTCATTTTATTTTATTTTATTTTATTTTATTTTAGTATTTAATTTTTTTTATTTTTATTTATTCGAAATCCGATAGCTTTCTGACCCTGCATAGACAGAAAAGCAATTGACTTGTTCAAGGCCCAGAAAGGTAGTAAGGACATTGTTAAAATAGTCCATGTGACATCAGTGGTTCAACCTTACATTTATGAAGCTACCAGAATACTTTTTGTGGTAGTTTCGTAGTTGGCTATGCTATGCATGTTCAGAAATCTCTCGGATTTCATCAAAAAAATCTTCCGAAGTGTTCTGAAGATGAACGAAGTGTCTTACAGGTATGAAACGACATGAGTGTGAGTAATTAATGACAGAATATTAATTTTTGGATGAACTGTACCTTTAAATATTCCATTAATTGCATCTATTATCTCTACTGCCTTAGTAAAAATCCAGGTACTGTCCTTTTCAGATCACTATTGTCCTCAGAATCGGAGTGATTTCAGTATATTTGTGCTGTTTGTTTTTCCAGCGGATCACCTGAGGACGTGTTGACTGCGGTGAAGGGAGAGAAAGCACTTGTCCGTCTCCTGTGTCTCAGGGTTCACAGGGTCTGTGCGAATACCAGCAGGGTATAAGTGCACTTGACAGGGATGTAAACACCCCTCAGATGAGAGTCAAAAAGAGCAGGCTGTAAAAAAGGAGGGCAATAGGATGAAAACAACAGCAGCAACACTGGCAGTTAAGGCTGGTGTCTCTGTGGGGAGAGAGGGTGGGATATCAAAGGTGCTTTTATAGGAAT
>VONZ01002462.1:0-50743 GCA_012976165.1 Labeo catla
TTTTGCAGTTCATGAATTTGCTGCCTTCATGAGAGACATCAAGCACATTCATATAGCGGTTTATTACCCTGCCGCAATCAGAGCCATTGAATGCTCCCACAGAGTGCTTAAGTGTACAATTCAAACAGCAATTCTCCAGTCAGCACCACTGAAAACAACAGTTACTGATTTCCTGCAGATTTACAGAGCCACAACACATGCTATCATTGGTGTGCCCCCCTTTGAATTACTGCATGGCCGGAAAATGTGCCCTTCTGTCCTTGATCCTACACAAAAAGAAGTGTCATGCACCGTGTCTTGCTCCCATGCCAGAAACTGTCTTTATGTGTTTCGTGCTTGCCATATTTCCCTGTTTAGTTATGTACCTTATTTGAATGTTTATTGGTAAACTGAGACTCTGTATTTCTGTTCCTTTTTGTAGAAACTACACACACCTTCTATACTCACAAATCCTCCTTGATTTGTGTAATAAAGACAATTGTAACAGATGTGACTAGACTGGACCTTCTGTTCTTTCCGACAGCCCCACTGGCTTCAAAGCTAGCTGCCTAAGCATTCCTGCTACCTTCTTTTCACAATCTATAATTTATAATAAAATTTTTTTTTTCTATTTTAAGTCAGTCTGCCAACTACCAAGAAGAAGAAGAGGAAGTTCCGATGCCTGTTTTGCTGACTAGTCAAATCTCACACTTGTCAAAAATACTTCAAAATTGGCGCCTCCTGAAGCGTCACTGGTGAACGCTTATTGGCTCTCGCAGGCTTCTTCAACGTTCGCGACCTGATCTGTTTGTATTTGAATAGCAAGCGCGCCGTGACTCCAGATTTTCAGCGAAAATTGTAAAGTCTACTCTGAACTTCACACAGAATTAGTGCACACTTCCAGAGACAGAGCTCATCTGGAAACAAGTTCACATACAGCAGAAAAAGGATGAAACTGGAGTTTTGCGATGAAATTACACGGATTGATGAGGAGCAGGTGCATAATGGGGCTGTACGTGGAGATGATCTGGATGAACCACAGACCGTTGATAAATGTGGAAAGTTTCATTGTTTCAATGAAAGGTCCAGTTCAAGAAATTCTGCAGAAGATTGAATGAAACAGAGGAAAATGGTGGAAAATTTATCATGGAACACATGAAAAGGGGAAGTCATGTCGATTGTAAGTTGTTCTGATTTTCTAAACCTATGTCAGTTTGTTTGTTAAAGTCACACCAATAGTGATTTTCTTTTTCTTCTTTTCCTTCTACTGTTATTGTTTTTAGACTGCAGGTCGCCCATATAGAAATGTGATATGTAATAATACTGTTTTGTTTTTTGTTTTTTTTAACACTTTTACAGAGTTATGAAACTATTTGATCATACAGATGGTCATGAAAGCATTTAAGAAAAAAAGCCTCAATTTATATTGTCATATAATACGCAGCTCATTGTTATTTTTGTTTATTTATTATTTTTTTAATTCTCCAAAAATAATTAATTATTAATAATTAATTATTAATTAATTAGATCGATCAGGCGAACCTCTCTTTGAATTAAACTCATTCATACTGTAAAAATTTCTAAAACGACATGACAAATTATCGGTTTTCTTTCTTAATAAACATCGTTTTTTAATTTTAATATAAACTGCTTGTTTAAAAATTAGCTGTCTGATCGCTAGACGTCGCCGTTGCTCCTTTTGCTGCAATAGGTAGTTTGCAATCACGTGATTCTAAGGACGCGCGAGATGCAGATGGAGGGCAGGAAGTGATTTTTCTCTATAGGAATCAATAGCAGAATCTCAAAATGACTATGTTTTCAGTTGTTTATAGAAATCTGTCAAATCGAGAAATTGTATTTCATATCGTGTATGAACATTTGCTGTTCATAAGGAGGAAAAGGCAAGAACTTGACTGAAAAAAAATTGGGAAAAGTGGCTCGTAAACCTGCATTTGCGGTCAGGAGGAGAGTCAGATAATGCTTGTGTGTGCGAATGGTTAATAAAAGATATAATAATATAATAAAAGATATAAAGAAATATGTAAATAGATACAGGGTGAGAGTGAGAATTCTCTCAATGCTAAATGCCACACGTACATACAATGCAAATAAGATATTATATTTGCAGTTGATTACAATTGAACCTTGTGAGATTGCGATAAATTGAAGTGAGTGACAGCTTTTTAGTGACTATATGAAAGCGTTATTTTCTCGCTTTCTAGGCTATAATCAATTCAGAATTTGAAAAAAGTTTCGCTTTACACACTGCTAACAGGACCAATGGCCAAAAACCCTGTACAGCAGTAGTTTCAGGAGTGACATATATCCTGCATCCTTCATATAAATGTGGGAATCACTTTCTAAAGAGTTTGTTTGCTATCAGGTTTAGTTACGTAGCTTATTTCCACCGCCTCGAAGACAGGCAACTGAGGCAGCTATTTCAATTTAGTTGAAAAATCACTCCTCTTCATAACATAAGGACCACATCCAACATATGTTGTGATTTTCTGTTTATACGTTTCTCTTGTATGGTACAGATATTCCTCCATCTCATCCGTTCTGCTTTTTCAGTCACTCCTGAAAGTTCGCTGCATGTGCAGGTTTTTTTTTTGGCTACTGGTCCTGTTAGCAGCACGTAAAGCGAAACTTTTATTTAAATTCCGATCTGATTATAGAAAGCGAGCAAATAGCGCTTCCATATAGTCACTAAAAAGTCACTCACTTCAATCTCACAATGTTCCGTTATAATCAATGACGCTCTCGAGCTACAAATATAAAATCTTACACTGTGTCTACGTGTGGCGTTTAGCATTAGGTGAATTCTCACTGTCTCACCCTGTATATATTTATATATTTCTTTATTAATATCTTAACATATTATTACATCTTTTCTTAGATATTTGAGCATCCATAAACAACAGTTTAAGTTAGTTCCACCTCCTCTATACCAGTCTACTGCCCCCACTCCAGTCTGGTAGGTGGTGGTAATGCGCCTTCTAAGTGAGTTGCCAACCGCCATAAAACCTGAAAGAAGAAGGAGGAGGAGGAACCCTATATTTTACCTTTTATATGCAGAGTTATGTTAATGGTAGACTTATCAACGTGCACCGGTTGTAAAATTAAGACTATAAAATGATAATATTCAAAGTTATTTTGAAGATCTGTCAGAGTTGCAGAACACAGGATTTTTTTAATTTACTGTCCATCGCAATGGACATCAGGTTTTAGCGGGAACCTCATGTATTAGTTGTGTAACAGGTTGAGAAATTTGTGCAAGCATTTCAAAGCTAAAAAACAGAGGTACAAATTCAAATGTTAATGATTTATGAACATTGATGTTAATTAATGAAATTAATATTAATATGATTTCATTTATGTCTTCAAAGTGACTATTTTTTATTTCATAGATCAATTTTTCATTGGCTTTACTGAGAAACAGCCATAGTGGATGTGAGATCAGTGAATACACAACAACACACACACACCAACTCCATACACACCGATGCCTTGATGCTATAATGCACACAATCATATATTTATCAAAACAATCAGCAAGTACACATAAACCCATACATATACACACAAAGACATTTATACATATACACAGATTCACCCACTTCAACCAAAAAAAAAAAAACAATTTTTTTTGAGACTTCATATCATCTTACCTTTTTTTCACATTCTTATGCCATTGTTCATTCTTACAGTATGTGTTCTGTTCAAAATCTTAAACACTAGTTCAACTATAGTGCACAAATTCTACTTATTATGTATGGTTAAAATATGCGGATTTTTTTTCCTTCAGTCCTGACGTCCACTGTAGTGGACATGAGAAAAAATCTGATAAAAAAATTAGTTTACTTTTGAGTAAAAACTTTAGACTCATTTATATGTTGGGGAAGAACAAATATCAAGAGGACAAATTTTTTTTTGGTCAGTGAAAAAAATTCAGGTCTGAAAGGGTTAAAAGAGGCAGACGAATAGAGAATATACTCACTCCCTGAAAAAAAAAAAAAATTGATAAATAAATCCATGCATGCATACATACTTATTATTATTATTATTATATGAAGGGAATTCCGTGATTTTGAAAAGAAACAGATTATCTATTATTTACTTTACGAGAAAAATATTTATTCCATTATACGTTTTCTAAAAGGAGTCACTTAAACCCGTTTACCAGTTAAATATCCATTGTTTGCAACATGTGCTATAAAAATGCCAATATCATCTGAAGGGAGCACGTAATACAGACTATACTGGAGGCGAAGATAAGACTAAAATCTTAATTTCTTAGTTATAAATTAATCGCTGCAGTTCTAAGTAGTATGAAACCCGGTACATGTCATGCAGGAGAAAAAAAAAAAAGGAAATCGCATAAGCAATAATAGTAAACAATAGTAATTATAGTAATTTCATGGTCGGTCACAATTGTGCCCGGTGGGATAATGTGTGTACTGAATTAGGTCTACCATATTTCTACACTCATAAAAAGTGTTATATGTCTTGGCCCAGCTATTTTAAACTGTTTGATCACATTTTAGGGTTACTATTATGCATATATATATATATATATATATATATATAAATAAAAAATAAATACAACCATCAACGTATTTAAAAATTCTTACTTTTTTAAAGACATTTTTGTACCATATATCATCAAATTTATTTATTTATTAGTGTTACCAGTATTACAACATCAATACTGCAACTTATTTAATTTAGTGCAATATATATTGCCATTTAGTGCAGTTTTCACTATTTTGGCTATCAACATGTTTACTCATTCTATGCCCACACTCAACAAAACTGAATATATGTGAATCCATATATTAATACTACACACCCTAAAGATAATGTGTACCGAAAAATATTTACCATATCTTTATACCTTACTCGCCTTTTGTTTTGGAGCTTTGATTCTGTCAACATCTTCTCAATGTGCAAACTGGAATTAAACTGCTTTGGTCATGTAACAATTTTCACTGACCATGTGACGCTGCACATATTCAACTGAGACCCTTATATTATTTATGTAGTTCAGTAAGGTTTTTTGAGCTTTATAAATGAAAACTTTTTAACACAAAATCATAATACGTTCCCTCAATTTAAATGGTAAAATAATCAATATGATAATTCGTTTCTTCCTTTTAAGGAAATTTGCTAAATTACGCGCACAGTATTATAATTCGATTGATAATTTAGGTAAAACACTTTAGTTTAACTTATTTTAAAAATATTATTTTAACTACATGATTAGGCTAATTAAAAAAATTCGTGACCATGATTTATGTTTTTATTTATTGGAATGTAAAATGAGCTATTTTGTGTCCATGTGCACTATTTTCATTACCATTTAACGCAAAATTTGCGGTTGTTTTTTAGGCTACAAATGCACAGTGATACATTTGTGTGATGAAGCTTTTTTTTTAAAAAAAAAAAAAAAAATTACACATCGGTTTGTGACTCGAGGCGATCGAGCTGATTTTGGCCACGACAAATTTCTCAAATCCTAAAAGATTCCTCCAGGCCTAGGCTAAAATTTGTAGTTTGACATTAGTTCACCGAGCGTTTAAATTTTACCTTCGACGAAATTCTGGCAGTGTCAGAATATAAATATAAATATTTCCGACAAGTTTACTTGCGCGCGCCCTTTATTTGGGCGTTTTGACTTTTCTAGTCTGACATTAATGACACTCAGATCCCACAGTGTGACATAATCATAGTGTTATTACAGTCTGACGAGCAACAATCGTTTTTTAGTTTTTAATGCATTTCAGTAATGGGTCTCAAACTCAAGACTCAAGACTGCTCGACAGTATCAAGGCAATGAGATCGAAGCCTATTATTTCCTCAGAAACCCAGAGTGCTTTTTAGTTACTGAACCTAATACTAAAAGTTTGGGGAATGCTTAAAGGCTCCCTGTGCTATAAAGGCCAACTTTCTCTTCCATGAGACATTGTGATTTAGCTAAAGTACTACTATATTTTTTCCCTCCTTTTTTTCCGAT
The DNA here is from genome assembly GCA_012976165.1 of Labeo catla. Taxonomy (NCBI): domain Eukaryota; kingdom Metazoa; phylum Chordata; class Actinopteri; order Cypriniformes; family Cyprinidae; genus Labeo; species Labeo catla. The sequence continues at coordinate 5,993 of VONZ01002462.1, forward strand.
TTAAAATATTAACAGTTAGCATTTGCTTTTAAGTAATCTTTCATTTTGGATTGACACATGTACTCTCAGACATGCACTCTTAGACTGCACTTCCTCAAGCAGGGGGAAGGGAGGGGAATGACCTATGAAAATGTCAGGAGATTTAAATTAAAAAGTAATACATAAATTGTGCTCACTTAAATTGTGTTAAATAATCAGGTGTACAATTTTAGATGAGCATCAGCTTGATCTCAATTACAAAGTGCTTAAAATGATTAGAAATTAGTCAAGGATGAAAAGCACAGAAAGTGTGGGTTGCAACAAGTAGTCGTTTCTTATGGGAAGATTGAAGTAACTGAATTTTGATAAAGAATTTCATGATGGCAATATGTTCTCAGTGCAGAATTATGTTTAATGACAAAGAGTTGATGTGGTGACCTACTTTCACCTGATGAGGTTTATAAGCCGTTCTGTTCTTGACCAATTGGAAGTCAAAGTCAAGTCAAAGTCAGCTTTATTGTCAATTCTGCCACATGTAGGACATACAGAGAATTGAAATTACATTACTCTCAGACTCTTGGTGCATAACAGATATTATTAAATACAAAAGGTAGAATTTTAAAATTACAAATGAATACAAATAAATACAATTTTACATATAATAATCTGGAAAAAATATATATATAAATAAATAAATAAAATATAGAGTTGGAAGCATGAGAATGAAACTGTTTTTTGGATGTGTCGGTCCTCCTGTAACCTATGTCTGCCTATTCTGAGAAATTATGACTGCTGAAGTACTCCATCAACATGTGCTTTACTGTAACTTTATCTTGTATTACTGCAGGAACATTATAGTTAACACAATCATGCCTTCTTACAGGTAACCCATGTGGGGAAAAAGTGCACTAAAACACATTTTATTTCAGTACACTTCCATAATGTACTTAAAGTGCTAATTTTGCACACTAATTTTGTGCTTAACATACAGAAAAAATAAATAAATAAATACATAAAGATAATCTTAAGTACATCTAAGTACTCAAAGTACTGGTATTTTGAGACACAATGAATCTGAACAAAAACATGCTTTTAACATAAAAATGTATTTAGTTGCCACTTGAACCCATATTTCATGCACTGTTAAATATACTCATCACACATAGAAAACAGATTAATAATATATAATAATAATAAATATGTCCGAAATGTACTTACGTATTGCCCACATATTTTTTATATTTTACTAATTCATTATTCCCTTTATATGATATTTTTAACTACATGTTAATGGTGTCTTTAAATGGTACAATCATGTACACTACTACTAGTAGCACTTTTTTGCTTATGTATTTTGGGGTAATCTACATGTCATGGATGAAAACTCCAGGCCCAAATGCAAGTGCAAAAGGTTTAGTAAACAACAAGTAGAGAAAATAAAGTAAGGCAAATAAAAAAGTAATCCAAACAGATCGGCAGAAATAAATCCACATAAGACATTTGTTATCCACATTTATTTTCTTTTTCAACTGCACTGAAGTACCACTGAATACTTTTAATTTTCACCAGTTTTGCTCAAGGTTGTCATGAATTGTCATCTTTCCTCTCCCAAGGAAGACAACAAAGAGATGGATTCTAGTAAAACTGACACATATTGTGACTTTCAATCTGTCGGATTGGCCCTGTTTTTAAATGTCTAATCTTTACCTTTCGTTTTAACATCTGTTTATTCACATAGATCAATGCCAAGTTTCTTAGAATAATCTGTGTTGTTAGGTCATTTTCATTTAATGAAAAATGTGGACATGAAGTATCTTCATGCACAGATTTTATCGTAAGGTAAAGAGAACATGTAAATGAAGTACAGATCACACGGGTGGGGAAAAATCTTTTATTATTATTATTATTATTATTATTATTATTATGTTGTTGTTGTTGTGTTTCAGAACCCTGCTTGTATTAATGGTGACTGGCCTGGCGACACAGTCCTTAGAGAAGATGGATGATGTGTAAGTGAATTATGTTCCCATTTTCTTTGTCTTAGTTTTACTTCCCGTTTTCATATTAGCTAGTCCATGGGTGTGACTGATACTGTGGGTGGTGAGTGAATTTTTTTTTTTTTTTTTCTTTGGTTCCTGGCGTTTACAGTTGTGCTATGGTGTAAATGTTAAATGAGTCAACAAATATACAATAATGGATACTTTTAGTGAGTCTCACCAACCTTTCTCACTCACAGTCTGTCAGGAAAAAGGAGAGAAAAAGACCATTAGCATATCATAATCAGTTGTCATACATTAGATGGACTATTATTTGAATATTATAAAAAGCCATGACATGAGTGCTGCTGTGTAGCCCCTTTTTAAATGAACAAAACTTTAGCTACTCTAATAACAGACTATTTTTAGACACAAAAATAATATATATATTAATGAAAGTATCCCAAACATGTAAATTGCAGAGTTTTCTAGCAAAGTAACAAGCTGTGGACACTGAATGACTTGCCCGAGATAAAGGTAGTGCTGTTTTATTGGCATTTTTCCGCGGTTGCAAAACTGTTTGAGAATACTTGAGACATTAGAGATTCGTTCGTGTTTAATTCGCGTTATAACTAGAAAAGAGAAAGGACTGATCGCACTCACTCGTTCTCTGCTTGTACTTACAGCGTTCTATCACGCCACATCAAAGAGCGTCAAAACGGCATTTATCGTTTAAGTTTCCTGATATAATAGACATCATTTTAAAGACGAGACTTGTTTCCTATCGAAAATAACAAAACACAAAGCTTATTGCGATTATTGGACAGGAGGTAGCCTAGTGACGTTTAATTCACGGATATGAACTGAAACGCTAAATTCCGCACATGCAGTGGTCAAAACGACACATACCGAACCAAACAATATTTTTCTGTACGAAAAAGTGTACCATTACATCCCTAGAAAACATTAAAAACACCAAAACTGCACTTACCTGAATAATAGTGTGTCTGGGCAAAGGCTGTTGTAGCAGAGCGGGAAATGACGGACATATTTTCAAATTTTCAGTAGTCCCTCAATAGAAACACGGGAAGAATGGGCTGAGATGTGGACTGCCAAAAACCTGCCACAGGTTATGTGTGTTTTTCCAAGTAAAAGTAAAATGTTAACCATAAGGTAACATATTCCACGGTGTGTCATAGCCATATATGGCTCTCGTTTGTGTGCGGTCATCTGGGCCATATACATCAATACAAATAGTCATCTAAAAGAAAATCCCCTCCAATTCTAAAGTCATGGCAAAACATATGAAGAGTTCAGATGCAAAGTACGTCTGACGTTTTTCTTTAAAATTAACATTTCTTTCTGGCTGGTTTGTATGTACTGGTATTTCTGATTGGGTTGAGGCTGGGATTTAGAGCATTTGAAGTGAAAGATGAACATATACTGTGTGGAGATCAGTCACTCAGTATCATTATCTCATTTTTGATCAAGATGACTTTTAGGCAATTTAGGCTCATTGAAAATACGTGCCTCTATATACATTTCTGCAAACCTGAATAAACGTACCTATATGTACGAATCACTGCAGTTTCCAGTTAAAATGAACACTAGAGGCAGTAAAACTTTTATTCCTTTTCACACATAGTATGATTTACACACAGAGTTTTGATTAATAAAGCCTAATTTTCAGACGATTACTACTGCTGAATATTATATGGTTTTAAAACAAGTTTAACATCCTGCGCGATTTGAAAATTGATACTTTTGAACGTTGTTGTCACGTATACAGCTTCAAATACATGAGTTAGGGTGTATAAGACAGGACATTAACCTTTAGCAACATGCCCCGAATATTTAAATTCTGAACAGCTGCAATACGAACCTCAAGCAGCATAAGACGTGCCAAGATCACGTATTTAACGTGCGTTTAGCGCTACTCTCTGGACATTTCACTTTGAAACGGCCGCGAAACTTGCAGTAAGCTATTACGGTGCTGCAGAAATGTACGTAGAGACTCGTATTTCTAATGAGCCTGGGTTGCAACTAGAGGCTTTTGCATTTTAACTCTTCATATATGTAAAAGTTTGGCCAATATGTGTCCAGCCATGCCATACCTAGGTCAAACGTGACAGCAATCAGCCACATTTGGCCCAAAGGTTCTTGCTATCTGGGTGGTCTTTTGGATATACATTATTTGATGTGAAATTTAGTATTTGTGAATTGTAATAAAACTGCTTGTACAAGCCATAAGCTTTCACTACTGTTTGTGACCAGTTATTAGCTTGGTCTGCTCCAACCCCAATCAAACACACCTGCCTTTCAGGACCGATGTTGCGGTTGTGGCTAGAAGGGATACAGCTCTGACCGGAAACTAACAATAAAATGAATTGTTCTAACTATTAGATTTTTTTTAACGTCTACACCTACCCCAACCCTAAACTTAGCCTTTACTATACTACAAAATAGTATTATTGTTGTACAGTGTGACAAAAATAACATTAGATTGATGTGCGCATGCCCAGTTGCTAGAGCCGAAGTTGTAGCTTTAACCCGAAGTTGCCCATTCCTGATTTAGATTGTTTGGTTTATGATGAAGTTTAAACAATTATGTGTTATTTGATCATCTGATTTAAACTGCCAACGAAATACCTGAACAACAAGCCCTCACAGAATCGCTTCTCATCATTGGCTCCTCCCTCTCTGTGTCATTCCACAAATCACAGCAGAGTCTGTCGCGGCTGCGCTTTACATGAACGCTCCAAACACGTTCGGCCAAAAAATAAAAAAAATAAAGAATAAATATATATATATATATATATATTTCAACTAAATAGGATGTCAGAAATACTTCCATCCAAATTTAACAATATTTTTCTTGTCCATTTTTTTCTGTAACAGAAAATATATCAGTCCACTAGGGTGGACGTCATGCACCAACGAGTATAATTCTGCCTATGGGCCCATATATAGATTTTGACTTATTTTTTATATTTTATTAAAATGATGATATAATTTACACTTGAATGGTTTTACTGAACAGAAATATTTAAAAAATCCTGCACACCCCCACACACCCCTACAAACCTCTGACCCATAGACACACACTCTTACTTTTTGTTTGTTACACTTCTCTTTACTGTTTTCATTACATAGCTTTCTGTTCTTATGTGTGTTGTCCATACTATTTACTGTTAGTAAATTATTTAAAAATAATGACTTCCATTGACTCACTATGTATACCGCTGATGCATGGTGTCCACTATAGTGGACAGATATGTAACTCCCTCAAAAAAATATATATTGAGGAAAAAATAAATAAAATAAATAAATATATATATATATATATATATATATAGGCATGATTTTTTTACTTAAGCAAACATGTAAAAAAATATTACTTTGTGATATAATCATGCATCAGAGGGCTAGAGTATTGTAGACTGAGTACAGTAAAGACACTTTTTGCTTTTTTCATCACTACACAAAAACTAGATGCTGAAATGAAGTGATTTTTCACATATTTCTTTTGCTTGTGTACTACAATATCATACATTGAAAATAGCCATAAATGGTTTAGATTTTTCACAATTACCTCATAAATATAAGGTGCATTTTTGTCTCAGCTGTTGAAACAGTACCATAGTACAGTTGGGACACCCATTTTTAATGATCTAAAGCTAGCTAACCATTTATTGCAAAAAAAAAAAAAAAATCGCATTGTTGAGGGCCTAAACATGCCTGAACATGCCCGAAATTTGGATGATTCGCCATGAAAAAGGGAGTTGTTATAACTTAGCCATACAATGTCTGATCTGCCCCAAACTTCACATGTTTGATAATAGGCCGGTCCTGAACACATGACCATGCTCATATTCAGTTTTAGTCATAGCGCCACCTACTGGCAACAGGAAGTGACATGTTTTACTCTGCAACAAACTTCTCCTAGAGATTTATTCAGATTAACACCAAATTCAGTCAGTCTACTCTAAAGCCCTTTGCGATGTTAAATTGTGAAGATCTTGAGTTTTCGTTGAAGGGCGTGTCCGTGGCAGCCTGACAAAGTTCGATGTTTCACCATTGGAATAGGTGATGTATCTCAGCCATACAATGTCCGATCTGCCCCAAACTTCACACGTTCGATAAGAATCCTGGCCTGAACACATCTAGAAGCCAATATTCAGTTATTATCATAGCGCCACCTGCTGGCAGCAGGAAATTACTTATTTTACAACTAACTTAAACATGCAATGTCTGATCTGCACCAAACTTCACATGTTTGGTAAGACCAATATGCAGTTATAGGCATAGCGCCACCAGCTGGCAGCAGGAAGTTTGGCACATCTAAATGACTTTGATATATTCCTCCTAATTTTACTATGTTAAAAGCATAGTGCCCACCATTCGCTGTTTCCCTAAAACCACCGGTCGGTGGTGAGCCCGGGTGCGAGGGCCCGTTCATCGCTGCTTGCAGCTTTAATTTTAAATTTAGATTTAGTTATTTGCTTTATTTAATTCAGATTCAGTTAAACAAAACATGAACAAATATTTAATAATAGAAAATATGTGTCCGGGAGTATTTTGAGATATCATGGAACGTGGAAAAAGTCGGAAAAGAGCTTTTATTAAAAGCGCTGATGCAGTTTTCCCCTCAGAAATAGTCATAACGGTATCTTCTACTGAACGGAAGAGATAGCTTTAATACAACGTCTGTGAGTTTCATATGTCATATTTACAGAAGATTTAGGTGTTAATAGAGGATTATTAACAGATTTACATGGCAATTCGTAAACTTTTTTTTCCCCCGCGATTAAACTGAAAGTAGTTTCCTAAAGAAAACGGCGTCCTGTAATGAAGATTAGCTTAATTATTTTGAGACTGATTAAGTTTTAATTGTTAACAGTAATATTTTGCATGTAATATTTCAGACTTGTTAAGCTTTGAGTCTTCATTGTGCCCGCACCGGGAGTTACCGGCAGGGAAGCCTGCTGTGAGAGGAAGCGATCGGCTCTGCTTCTTCAGAAGAGAGGGAAAGACGGTATAAGGCAAGTAAAGGTCATAATTTCTATATTATAATTTTTGACTATTATTAAAAGAATGTTTGCTTTTTTGTAGATGTTGAAAGCCAGAGACATATGAGAGCTTCATTCTTTCAGGATTAATGTGAGTTATTTTTAGAAAATACATGTTTCTGTTGTCTTCTGCCTGTTTACTTCACTTCACTACTTTCTGAGCTTCTTTAGAAAAGAGGGAATAGCGATTTAAGTCAAGTAAAGGTAATGATTTAATGTTATCATTTATTTCATGTATTCTTTTTTAAAAAAAAAAAAAAAAGAAAAAGTTTTATGTAGATGTTCAAAGCCAGAGACAGGATAGATTCATTCTTTTTTGGTTGTAGAAAATAAATGTTTCCATTGTCTTCTGCCTGTTTACTTAATATTTTGATGCAAAAATATGATTATTTGTTCACATTTTAATTAAATAATTGATGTCCTTGTTTTTCTTTGCTGAATTCAAACCAGCTCTGGAGTTAACGACACGTAAGACTGTGTGAGAGGAGGCGATCCTCAAGGCTTCTTCAAAAGAAAGGGAAAGACAGTATAAGGCAAGTAAAGGTCATAATTCCATATATATATATATATTATTATTATTATTATTATTTCTTTGTTTTTTTTTGACTATAGTAGTAAAAGAATGTTTACTTTTTTGTAGATGTTGAAAGCCAGAGGCATAGGAGTGCTTCATTCTTTCAGGATTAATGTGAGTTATTTGTAGAAAATATATGTTTCTGTAGTTTCCTGCTTGTTTACTTAACATTTCGATGCAACAACAGTATGATGACTTGTTCACATTTTAATTAAACCACTGATGTCTGTGTTTTTCATTGCAGAACCTAAACCAACTTTGGAGTTAATGACACAGAAGCCGGCTTGTGTGAGGAGGTGATATTCTCAGCTTCTTCATAAGAGAGGGAAAGGTGGTTTAAGGCAAGTAAAGGTCATAATTTCTCATATATATATAAATATAAGTGAGTCACAGCTTTTTAGTGACTATATGAAAGTGTGGTTTTTTTACTATTTTATACTTTACAGAGTAGCCTATGCACATGCGCTCATTACTGTGAGAATCTACTTTGTAATACTTGGTAATTATTGCAAAATTCATGCATCCACCCTAATACAGCTGAGATGTCAAACAGTGCGATGCGAACAGGGGATGTGGTTGCAGGAATTGCAAACTCTTGATCGTGGGCAGACCTTAAGTCTATAAACCGAGCGTCAAACCCGGGCTTCAGTTCAGCATTTATCAGCTCTCTGCTCTCATCACCTGCTTTCACCAAGGATCCTTTTAAGGTATGAGAAGATTCAGTTTGTCTTTGAAACCTTTCTAAGGTTACCAGTTTAATAAACCACATCTACATTTCTAAGAAATTCTTTTGCAGGAAACGGAGCATGATAAAATGTTTCTGGGAAAAAAAAGTCTTTCACTGACTGATGGTCGATATTTAAAGTTTCTGTATGTAACTTTTTTGATTGTGCTAAAACAATTCTTCTGTAACATGAAGAAATGTTAATTGTCTGTAGGCTATACCAATGACCATTTCGATTAATTTTGAGGAATAAACAGGAGCACAAAAGCATAAAGAAGAATGAATGTATAGCGAGAAGGATATTTCAGATTTATTAAATGTTTTGGGCCAGAAAGTTTAGAATTACATCATGGCTCACATGAGAAGATGTGCAGGATGGTGAGGAGAAAGACGTTTCCAAGGACAAGGTTTTTCTTTATAGCGTCTTGGAAACACCTTCGTGTAAAAACAAAAAAACAGGAAGTGCTTCTGGACCAGTGTTGTTTACAGCTAGCGAAATTGTCTATAAATATGATAGTTGCGCCCTCTACTTCCTCTGGAATTTTATATGTATGTGTGCACTTTACATCCTTAGACATCGTTAGATTTTGCCAGATATTTAAAGGTTTAATGTTTGTTCTATGAAAACACTCTCTTTTCAGCACTGAATCATGGACATCATCAATATAACCTGTGCAGAGATTCAGACTACAGTGGGTTTTCTGTATGTGATTCTGCCAGTTATAATTAATCAAACTAATAATCCAGACTGTGAGCAGAGCTGGTTGTCTGAGGTGAGTTTGTTTCTGTCCTCAAACTACACCATTATTTACACACACATGATGATTCTCATCTGTTTTATTTGTTCAGGACGGGCGTGTGATAGCAGATCCATCTGATCCTCAAAAACTGACTGATCCTGCGACAGCTGTAAAATCTGATCGTCTCTTCACTTCTCACTGTGTGAATCTGAATCATGAGATCATCTGTGATTCTACTGATGGAGTAAATCAGCTCAGTCTCTCTCAACATTAATCTGTTTTCATATTTAATACTTTATATAAATGCTGCTCTAATGTTTCTTTCCTTAATTTCAGTCTCATTACAGTCATAAGATCATGTTCAGAGGTGAGAGAAACACTTCATCTGATATTATGATGTTTATAATAGACAGATGATCTTTAATGGCACAGTTCACACGGAAATGTGCTCCTCACCTGTATCACTTCCCTTCTTCTGTAATTATTGCACATGTCCATGCATCCGAATCATCTGCACTGATAGAGCTGAAATGGTTTTAACTGAATTTTCTGTGAATGATGATTGTGAATGTGTTTTTCAGTGACGAATGAGACCAACATCGGTGGACCGCCAGAAACTCCAGAATCAAGTGAGTTCAGCCGACTGATACTCAACTCAAATCAACACACAATCTGAACCCAAAGACATTTAGGCTTTTTAATAATTCAGCAGATCAGATGATGTTAATGTGGTGTTTATTATTTTATTGCTGTTTAGATCAGCTGTTGTGGCTTTTTGCTCTTGTTATCATCGTTCTTCTCATCATGTTCTTGATCTGTTTCTTGCTGTGGAAAAGGAAAACCAGGTGAGTTTTTTTTTAATGATTGTTAAACAAGTCTAACATTATGTGGGTAGATCATGCATTTTGACGGCAACTGCCTTTACATCTCTCTGAATTAATAGAGGATACTTTAAAGAATATAATAATATTCTATATTTCAGTTGTCAGATGTTTTCAGAGGGAAGCACAGAACATCTGTGAAAACAGATGAGTTTGACTGAATTACATGATCATTTGTGAAACAGACGGATGATGTCTGAATCTTCAGCTCAGACTCTGAATCTATGAATGAATCTGTAAGTCAGTCTGTTTCTCTCAGGGATCCTGAATCTGCTGTGCAAATGATCTGATGATCCTCACTGACTGCACTTCAACGGGTTCGTCTCCAGTGTTTCATCACATCATCATCCATTGAATGCTGTTCATTCTGTTACTTTTGTGCAGAGACAGATTATGTTACGGCCAGACATAAAGGGGGCCCAAAAAGGTTCGGTTCATAGGGGAATTTATTCGAAGTAAATGCATAACAAAAGGAGAGGAGGATAAATCAGCTTACTAACGCATTGAAAAATAAGGTGGATAGGCCCACTTGAATAGTCCACAGGTGTAGGAAATCTAATTACAAAACAAAACAAACACAAAAACACTTTCGACCCCTAGAGAACAGACAAATCATTAAAAAATAGACAAATCATTCTAAAAATAAAACAAGGTGACGGCCCCCACTCACTAAATGCATTATTGTAATATTCATATTAGTGAGCTTTATGATATTATAGACATACATTTGTTTAATACTAGATGAGTCTGATTTCTGTTCAGTTAAGTTTAGCCCTGTTTCATATTGAATAAATCTGTTTTTATCTCAAACTTGAAAAATTCCATTAATAGTGATTATCTGTGGGCTCTGTTTCTAAAAAATGTTTTGATATTTCCATGTTTTTAATAAGGCCAATATTATTTAATATTAATGTTTACCCTTACGAAAAAGAAGTTTATTCAAGTGTTCTATTAGTATACTTTAAACTAAAAACAGGAAAGTATACTTTAGTCTACTTTTTATGTACTTCTCAGAAATATACTTGACATACTAAGAAAAAAGTCTAAATATATTTGAGATATACTTGTGCTCCTAGAATCCATGTTTTCATTGTTGTTAGGTAGAGTGCGCTATTACACATATTCTGTACAAAATTTCCAAAAAAACACATGTGAAGAAGAAACTGAAACAACAGATGCTTCCAGGTGTAATCTGGATCATCAGACATAAAACAGCATCAAAACTGGGTAATGTTATGGAATAAAATGTCGACCAATGAAGAGGTAGTAATGACTGTAAATCTTTGGGGTTTGTTTTTTCAGCTTTTTGTTCAAAATGTTGTTTATTTCTTTCTTTTTTTTTTTATGAAGCTTAGCCACATTACAGTGTTTAAAAAGGAAAGCATAGCAGTAAGCTAGAATAAAATGTTTTTGTTTACAAGCAGATATCCTGTTCTTTCTTTTGATGTTTTGTATGTTCAGATATTCATAAAACAAAATATAGTCAAATTAATACCTAAATAGGGACATAGCAGTATACTTGAAGCATGATGTTAAGTTCACTTAAAAAACTGAAGAGTATACTTGTAGTATAAAACTACTAAGCTAGTAGTTTACTAAGACTATACTTCAAAGTGTACTAAAATGCTATTGCACATTTAATTAGTCAGTTCACTTTTGGTATAGCTGCAGTACAAGCTAAAAACTTTGGTGTAAACTTGTTGTGTACTCAAAGTTTACTACTGTTATACTTAAAATTATACTTTTATATACTAGAAATTGGGCCAATTTATTCCCACGATGTATTGAAATAGTACACTTACAAGTATACTACTAGCACACTAATATTTGTATACATAAAGTATACTAAAAATATACTTGAACTTTACTTAAGTATACTTAATAAAATAGACTTGAGGTATACTACTCTTTGGTAAGGGTAGTGTGTTTATTCAGTCGAATAAACTGATTATTTCTGCTCCTCAGGATCACCTTCTGTGTAGCAGAACATACCGACACAATGACTCACACCTGTTCTGACATGAATACAGCAGTGCCTGACACAATTACACTGGGGGAAAAAGCACAAGTCCTGTATCTAAAATAGACACACAATTAAAAAAGATTGATTACGAAATGAGTAGAAAACACAGACATGCACCAACATCAGAAATCACAACATGCATTGACCAAGAACTTATCACATTTTATTTTAGTAACATGTACTTTCTATACAGTTTCCAGGCTTTTAATTTTCATAGAAAGCATATACAGTGAAATATTGGCCTTACACTTGGTAATGAGGATCTACTGAAGTCTGTCACTGATTCCAAATCACATGACAAAAGGAAAAAAAAAAAATAAATAAAAAAAAAATAAATAAAATAAATAAATAAATAAATAAATTTAATACACTGCATTACACATTTTAGACAATATAATCACACCACGTTCTGATTATTTTTGACCTAACCTGTTAATATATATATTCCATTCCTTGTGATTAGCAACATGAAGTGCACTGCATTACATTACATTACGTCAGTTGTTCTCAAACTTGGGTTTGTGAAGGAACTGAAGGGGGTTAAAAGATAAAAAAAAAAAAAAAGAATTAAGGAGAATCAATAAGTTAGTCATTTATTGTTGGTGTGAATAATAATGCAATCATGTAATCAATAAAACTGTAATCAGTAATCTAATTACAAGTACTTATTATGCAGTGATATACATTTATTAAAGGACAACAACATTTGATCTAAAAATATCAAACTAACTATAAAATATTCAATTATTCCCTATAATGCACAAGGCTTGTTTTTTTTTTTTTTTTTCTGATGATTATGCCTATTATTTTTTTATATATGGTACTGAAACCATATTTTTGATATGTTTAATATACTGTTCCTGCTTAAATTCATTAAAATGTTTTACAAAAAAAAAAAAAAAAAAAAAAAAGTTTTGTTTGTTCACACAAATGTTCTAATTCTTCCAAACACCACAGTCGCGTCTGCTGCTGATATGATGAGCTCCAGCAGTGATCTGTGTCATTAATGTTTATTTGTTCTTGTTCTTGTTCACAGAGGTGTAAAGTTCATCCCGCGGCTCATTTTCTGTTCCTCTGATGGCAGCGTAAGTCACTGTATCATTATGATCCTGAAAGAACAGCACAGATTTTCTCCATCAATGTCATTATTATTAGCGCATGAGCTTCATTTGTCTGAGATTGAGATTCAGAACTACATTTCAGCAGCATATAGATGAGAGAAGCTGCTGTGATGAAGAATAAGGGAATGTGTTGCTACTCACATTGAGTGATTTTACTGGCTTTTTACTGGAAGAAGAGACTTCAGAATAAGTCACATCATCTGTCTGCTCCTAAACATACATGCAAACGTGCAGCGAACAACGTTTAAAACACAGATCAGAATTATATCTCATTGTAATATGTACAATAATACAACAGCTTTCAGTAAATCACATTCTAGAACAGACAGTGAACTGAATGTTGAATGTTTAGTTGACTCACATTGTCTCTAGCAGCAGCAGGAATGGACATGTTGATTGTTTCATACGTCCCTTTATCTTCATTCTCACCTTTGACCTTCAGACAACAAACAGTTAAAACTGAAAAAATAACACTTTATTGAACTTTAAAGAGTTTCAATGGCATTACTGAACTCACCACCGATTCATCAGTCCCCCTTTTATTATCTGAGGAAAATAAATAAATAATAAAAATAATGTGCCTCATATAATACGAGTATTTATGATAAAGCTCATTTGCAAAACACTGGACGCTAGCAATGCTAATGACATTCAGATTACAAGACCATTCAAATGAATGAAACAATTGTTCTTTGACTTCAACACTTTTTGAGATTGACATTACAGGAATAAACTTCTGTTTGAGAATCTCATTGTCACATAATCCACATTATATAATACACACAATCTAAACTTGATGTGCTTGTTTGCTCTTCATTAAAGGGGTCATTGGATGCCCATTTTCCACAAGTTGATATGATTCTTTAGGGTCTTAATGAAAAGTCTATAATATACTTTGATTAAAAATTCTCAATGGTTCTAACCCTAACCACACCCTTTTTATCTTGTCAAAATCAGCTCTGCAAAAATCATCTCATTCTAAGGGGTTCTTCCTTTAAATGCAAATGAGCTCTGCTCGCCCCGCCCCTCTCTTCTCTCTGTAGAGTGAGGAGCCTGTTTACTTTAGCCACATTTAGCTGCTAAACTTTCTAACTACCATGTTATAAGGAAAGGCGATCGCAAAGATTCATTAAAAAACGCTTATACACACTTCTGCTGTAAGTGAAGCTGGATCACGAATGATATATGATGTGAACATAGACGGATATACGTAGATCAGGAGGTGCATTCCCTTCACAAACAAACGTAATCTACTGCATCTTCAGTGGCATAGTGGTAAATGACGACCACTATGTTCATTATTACATCCAACAACACAACACCTCAATCACTCAATCAGAGATATTCTTGTCTAACTTACATCCCTGCTCCGACATCGAAACATGTAAAGTTACTGGACTGTGAAAGCTGGTCTGAGGTAAGAGCTCATGTCAATCAAGTATTGTGGGAGCGGCCTCTGTCAACTATCTGAGAAAAGGGGATATTATTTTTACAGATTAATTAAAAACCGCTGCATGGATTTTTATGATTATAGGGTAGATGTGTACATACACTGACAACACACATTAATGTTCAAACATCTAAACTATTTTTATTTTTTCAACGGAGGAAATCTGAAAATTCACCAGCTCTTTTTCTGTAGATCAGCAGGAGAACAACAAGAAGGAAAACAGCAAATGCAGCGACAGAAACAGAAATCACTGTCACTAAAGAAGAGATAGTCACAGTCAGGGATTGATGATTATTCGAGTCAAAATTAAAGCATCACCGTTAACATCATCATGGTTTAATCAGTAGCACCTTGATCTGTAGTTACTGGTGATTTTGATGTTGATGGATTCTGAGAGTTTGTGATGTGGACTGGAATCACTGCTGTCGTTGTTTTATCTTGAGCTGTAAAACATTAATGTTAGTTCAGATTAATTATATTGTTGAATTTTACAATCATATTTTATTTAGTTAACAAACAAGATAACTCCAGCATTATGCACTGCAGAGCACTGATGTGAGAAAAACAGTGATGATGCACCTTTAGTTTTGTGTGTAGTCGAGGGATCCTGAGAGTTTGTGATATGGACTGGAATCACTGCTGCTGTTTTATCTTGAGCTGTGAATGATGAATGTTAGTTCAGATGAATCATATTGTAGAATATGACAATCATATTTATTTAGTTAACAAACAAGATAACTCTAGCATTATGCACTGCAAAACACTGATGTGAGAAAACAGTGATGATGTACCTTTAGTTTCCACTTTGTGGTGTGGACTGAAATCACTGCTGTTGTTGTTTTATTTTGAGCTGTAAAACATGGATTAGTTCAGATGCATTATGTTGTAGAACAGGGGTTGTCAAAGTGTGAGAAATAATTTGCTAAGCCTTATTTTCAGGGCTACATGTCACGTATTTTATTATCTGAAATGATCCAACACTGCAATGATTTATATCCAGAGTAACTCATATAATGCACTTAATGTCAAATAAGCAAAACAGATGTAAAACATGTAAAATGTTACACTTGAACGTTTCTAGATATATTTCTCATGTTTGTTTTTGGTTTATTTTTGTGACACACTTTAGGAAGAAGTTTGTGGCAAGCAAATTTTGTTTGTTTTCATTATTTTAAAAAAGTAGGACGTTTTGCTGTTATTTTTGAAGGTACACCTATAAAAAAAATGACCATTTTGAATGATTTGACATCACAGCCTCTTCATCTTTAAAGGGGTGTTTGACTGGGTTTTTCTAGGCTTGATTGTGTTTATGGGGTGCAGTCTAACATGCATTTATGCTTTGTTAAAAAAAAAAAAATAATAATAATTTTACACACAATTTACCTGTATTCTACACCGCTCTGTCCCTTCTCTGATAAATGATCGGATGATTTCCGGGTTTTGTGAAGAGATAGAGACAATATCTCTGTTTGCACTGAACTTTCAGCTTTGCAACTTTGCAGATATTATTTATGCTCAAACAGCAACATTACACACTAACTACAGTTAAAAAAGTCAAATCACAATCAACCACCCATTTAAAGAGAAGTGATTCAGTTACTCAGTTTAATTTGTCTGTTGTTTCTGAAAATGTTTTATGTAGATGTGTTGCTGCTTTAATGACATCAGGAAACAAGAGAAGTATGAAGCTCTCTTTACATAATAAAATATAGTTTAGAAACACAAAGTTCCACCACAACTAATGATTTGTTCATGAACACGATTTATTTGTCTGTGAGCAGTTTCAGATTCGCGTACTTTAAAGCTAACTGTAAAGTTAGTTACTATTATGGATTAGAAGATGCAAAAGCTTCTAAAGGCCATCTGATTGACAAAGCCTTTATGGCAAGATGTTGGTTAATTAAAGTAGTTTATTTGCGAGTGAGTGTGTGGTTGTATGTTCTCTTCACACAAATGTACCTTTTGTAACATATCAGTTAAAGATATTGAACATTTATTTTTCTGTTGCCCTTTCTCTATTTCATTTTGGGTTGATTTTAAAATAGACAAAACAGAAAATTAAAAAAAGCCATTAATTTAGAACCTCATGATATTTTACTTTGTTTTCAAAACCCATATTTTTCTGATAAACAAAATTATATTATTAATCTGTTAATTATCTTAGCAAAGTTTTATATTCATAAGCAAAATATATATATATACACTACCGTTCAAAAGTTTGGGGTCAGTACATTTTTATTGTTTCTTTTCTTTTTTTTTTTTTTTAAAGAAGTTAATACTTTTATTCACCAAGGATGTATTAAGTTAATAATTAAAAGTTTATTAAAAGTTAATAATAAATAATTTACATTGTTATAAAATATTTATATTTTAAATAAGCACTGTACTTTTTAAACTTGTTATTCATGAAAGAATCCTGAAAAAAAAAAATTACAGGTTCCAAAAAATATTTGGCAGCACAACTGTTGATATTATCCAACATTGATCATTCTAATAATAAATCTGCATATTAGAATGATTTCTGAAGGATCATGTGACACTTAAGACTGGAGTAACAGCTGATAAAAATTCAGCTTTTCATCACAGGAATAAATTCTATTTTAAAGTATGTTAAAATAAAAAAAAAAACATTATTTTATATTGTAAAAACATTTTGCAATATTACTGTTTTTTTCTATATTTTTTAATCAAATAAATGCAGCCTTGATGAGCATAAGAGGCTACTTTAAAGACTATTGTCATGTCACACCTTTGTGTCACACTTTTGTTTATTTTTTAGCACCACCTTGTGGCGGTTTGGTGGAACAGCAAAGAACATCGAGAATTGTGAGCTATTTTTCTTAGTGGTTGATTTAGCCCATGTGACTCTTAGGTTAGAGGTTAACCAGGAAGCAATCGCAGTATTCCAGATTCTCTCCATGCGATTGTCCAAGACGTTTCTTTGCTCTGTTTCCTTTGCGTTTGTGCCTTGGAAAGGCTTTGCCTGTAAGTCTATTACCTTTCTTTAGTGTTTGAACAAATGTATATGCACATAAGTTAGAGTAACTCATAAGTTAGAGTTTAAAACAAACTACTCTTCAGTGACAATCATACTAAGCAGAGCGTGACCGTAGCCCTTTGTTATGTTTGTTCAGATAACATTGTAAATAATGTAAATTCATTTGCATTTATTTGTGAACCCTCTGTAACAAGACATTTGTAACCTTTATATGTTTCAGTTTTACAAAAAAGAAAGAATAAGAACGAAAGAGGAAAGAACATTACAGTAAAGCATTCAACTTTACTCCTGTGTCTGCCCCCTTTTCTGACTTCCTACTTTTGTTAGCTATCTGTCAATTTTGCGTAGATGAGACACGCATCTAGGACAGAATAACTATTACAAGTCTTACTGACCCCAAACTTTTGAACAGTAGTGTATATATATATATATATATATATATATATATATATATATATATATATATTAGGGCTGTCAACGATTAAAAGTTTGAGTTTGCCTAATATATATGTGTGTACTGTGTATAATTATTATGTATATATAAATACAAACACATTCATGTATATATTTAAGAAATATTTACAAACATATGTATTTATTATAATTTTTATATAATTTATATTATATATAAATAAAATTATTTTGTATATTAATAACATATTTCTCATATATATATACACACATTAATTTGTGTGTGTTTATATATACATAATAATTACACACAGTACACACACATACTGTATATTAGGCAAACTTAAACTTTTATTTTGTATGCGATTAATCATTGACAGCCCTAATATATATATATATATATATATATATATATATATATATATATATATATATGTATGTATGTAGACGGCACTTAAGGGCTTAACCATTTTAACATATACTTTTAATATAGAAAAATACTAATGGCATAATCTGATAAATTATCCCTGTGTATCATAAGGAATAATATTATCCATAATTTACAGTTGGTTTGATATCCTTATCTTAAACGGTGGCAGAGTTTATTGAATTTAAGTAGGTACAGTACATTAAACATATCAAAAATATGTTTTCAGTACCATATATAAAAATAAGAAAGACATAATCAGAAAAAAAAAAAAATTCTTATAATATTCTTAAAATATAATATTCTGAATGTTTTACAGTTAAACTGATAGTTTTAGATCAAATGGTGTTGTCATTTAATGGATTTATATCATTGATACATTAAAAGTTGTGTAAATTTACTACAAAACACATAAAACACTAATTCCAAAAACAGAACCTTGTGCAGTAACATGGATGTTTTTTCGTATTGGATTTATAGTATAATGTCATGTAGTTAAATTGTCTCTTTCACTTTATTTACCAATATTTTACATTATTTCTGAATGTAATAATAAAATGTGATTTATACACTGATGCAACTTTTCTCTGCGTGTGTGTTTCTCTCAAAAATACACGCTCGACCTGGTTTGACTTATTTTCTAAGAAATGTGGCACACTGCAAATAAATACTAATTTGTTCAACACTCACATTACGTTTAGCTTTAATCACTGTTATAAGCCCTGCTGTAGAATATGACCATCATATTTTTACTTTGATCATCACATTAAATACAAAACTCAGTTTCTTCATTATTTACAGCAGCTCTTTTGGACTGTTACACTTGACTGCAGTATATATTAGTTTGCAGCAGTGCTTTGAGTTTCTCTTCTGTCAGACTGAAAGAAGATTTTATACCTCAGTTTGTTCTACTTCAGTGATATTAACAGTTTCTTAGTGTTACTGACACTATAAAGATCTAAATCTGAGTATTGAGATTGTTTTCTCACCTGAACTCTTGACAGTATATGTGACTGAGGTCTTGACTTGTTTTCTGTGAGTAACTTCACATCTCCACTCTCTGTTGTCATCTTCATTCAGGAGTGTTGTAGTCAGAAAGATGATACAGTGTCCTGGAGCTGATATCTGATATCTGGAGTCTGATATTGTCAGTTTAACACCAGCCTGATTCACCCAGAACAGCTGAATTCCCTCAGAACGGATCCAATCATCACAAGAGACTCCAGTATATGAATATGAATATGAATACAACTGACAGGAGAGAGTCACAGAGCTGCCTGCACTGATCTCAGTCTGTGAGGATGATGAAGACACTGAAACACAAAATAACACACAAATCACACACTCTTTAATCATCATGAGAGTTTAAATGAAGAATTTGCACTTTTTGAATTGACCACATAATTGTGAAATTACCATGAAGAACATGCAGATAAACACGTGCATCAGTTCCTTGTTGTTGTCCATTCACTGTCCATTGTTGGCAGGTGTAAAGTCCATAATCTTCTTTTATGACGTTCATGATGTTCAGAGAGCAGTCAGACCCCAGACTCAGTCTCTCATGTCTCTCTGTGTCTTTCTTCATTTTCCCATAGGCAAACAGTTCATCTGTTGCTGAATGTCTGTTATTATAGTTCCATGTAGTTGAGTTGCAGTCATGAAGATGATTATTACAGGGCAGACGGACATTTTCACCAGAACTGATGAACACATGAGTCTCATTCACTCCACTGGTACCTGAAACACAAGAACATTTTAGTGATTATTATGTGATATATTAATAAATGTAAAAAATAATTCACAAAAACACTCTTATTTTTGAAAATAATTCAGCATCAGATGTTTGACTGTGAATCTGTCTAGTTTAAGTGCATCAGTAATAATCCAGTATGTTCTTTATGTAACACAAGAATAAACTGATCATGTTGAAATTAACTCTTTCCCAGACTAATTAAACTAAATGTCTTGTAGAGAAAACAGAGATTTGTTTACCTGTGAGAAGTGAAGAGAGAATGATCAGTCCCAGCAGACACAAATGACCTTATCAGCCATTTTCTCTTTCTGTCAGTCTTCCTCTTCATTATATGCTCACAACTCTTTCTTTAAATACTATCAGCTCTTCCTGTGTTTGTTCACTTCCTCTGATCTGACTGAGTGTTTAAATGCTGTTATTTAGTGACACAATGTCAGTCATAATGGAGAAGTGTGAGAACTGAGATCAGTTCAGGCAGTTTTAACCTGCAGTCATTCTGTAAACACCTCAATCTGTTGAATCTTCCCTCGAGAGCTGAGCACAGACTGTTACTGGTGTTGTGTTGAACTCTGTTTCTTCTATGTTTCCTGTGAACTGCCTAAACATAACCACTAACCAGACAACAGCGTCTGTGAAACATGTTCTTCAGTGTGAGAAGTGCATATTGTTTAGCAACCCAATCTATAGGCTGTTCTTTACATTACTGTTAGTTTCACTTCAAACTTTTAGCAGTTTTACACATTGTTAATGTAAGGCTTCAGAGATGAGAACAACTCAGAGTCTTCTGTGAGCCATTTGAGACGACCATAAAAAAAGACTGGGAGCTTACATGATGCCAGTGCGTCTTGACCAGTTCCTGCCCTACGCTAAAGTCTCACCCCAGGGGTGAACCATCGATAAACTAATCAAATCAGGAGGACAGAGGACTCTTGTTCTCTGCTGGGACCACGCGAAGCCACACCATGCTTTATCGTCACCTTCTTGACTAGCCTCAGTCAGACCCATGTAAGAAATACAGGGAAAGACTGATTTACAGAGGCTTCCCCTTTTCTAAGACTAGCCACAAACAGATGGTCAGTGTAACTGGTGACCAGCTATACATAAATTGGTAATTGAGTATACACTAAAACACAGATATACATTGACACGTCCAGCCTGCGGGGCTCACAGGATCCATCCAGCGTGACTCTCATGACCCTTTGGACATCCTGTGTCCCCCTCCTCTCACATTCCTCATGCACACTCTCCTTCTGCCCGTTGAAGAATGCATACGAATGCGCATCACGAATTACATTTACATTACGAGTTTGGAAGGATAATTATTTGAGTATTGCTGTTAGAGCAACAATATGCATTAATAGTATGTTTTTATACCTCCTATATGCTTGGTGTGTTTATTGTAACCTACAAAGCTAACCAATGTGTGTATAACCCGTTAGGTAGACAAAGTTATTAATATATATGAAAGATACCCGATGTTTAGTGTTAAATGAGAGCTCATTTTATTTCCAAGATGTTGACGTGAATGAAAAGTTGATATTATGTATGATGCTTGCATTACAACACTTATTGAAGAGATTAACAAACTCTTGTAGAAAGTTGCCTCCACGTGACAGAAAGACATTATGCAAAGGTATGCGCAAATGGGCAACCGTATAGGGCGGAGCCCTGCCTTGCAACCCAAATGACTGGAACACAACTTTATGGGACGGACTTCGTCGGCCCGGTTAAAATCAAAATGTTCCTAACAAACTTCACCTTTCACCTTCTCACCAGTGCTCCTGGCTTGACCAACTACGTGATTGTGCCATCCAGAGCTCTACAGAACCAGCTAAAGCTTTGTGAAACTTTCAAAGTCGGAGTTGCGGGGCGCAACTTTCAAAGATCTTCAAGCTCATCACGCTCAGTAACCAAGCAACCAACCGAAGCCTGAACTCACCGAACTGCGTGAAACACCCAGCTTGAAACACCCTGACGGTGTGAACCACGTGAGACGCTCGCAACGAGAGAAATTCGCCAGCACTCACCTGAGCTCTGAGAGCATAAACCGTGTAACCAAGCAACCAACCAAAGCTTCATCCAGCCTCTCCAACTGTCCAATCATCACCGAAGGCTTCCCAAAGACGTCATCCAAAGAACCAGGCAACCAATCAGAAGTGGCGTGATTTCCTCCGCTAAGATGAGCCCACCGAGAAACCCGAACGCAAGTAAAACAAGGTCTCCTTAATATTTTGCTGAACTGGTGAAATTTCCTTAAGCAGCTAAAAGATAAATCTCTGCTTTTGTGGTTTTTTCAGGTTGCAATTTAAGAACTAGTAGCAGATACTAGTAGTTTTGGGATTCCCTTCAAACTACATAAATTCTCATTCCTTGAACCGTATGCATGTGTGTGTGTGTGTATGTGTGTATGTATGTGTGTTTAATTGTTAGTAGTTTAGTTCATGTATCTTAGAGTAGTTTAATAAATTCTTGTTTCATTGAAAAGAACATTGTCTTGTTTTTCTGTCCATAAAGCTACTGCCTGTCCATAAAGCTACTGCCTAGATTTTGCTACCTAGCTCATCACGAACTAATATTTTGGTTTATATTATAATCCGATGGCCACGGGAATAATATAAACACCCAGAGTTGGTAAAATATCCTAAGTTGAATGTTCGGTGGACGAACAGTTGATAAAAGTGTAAATTACTAACTTTGAATCAGTTAATCAAGTTAATTCTGAATCCTTTGGATTGGATTCTCAATTGAATCACTTAAATTTGACCTAAAACCCTACAAGCAGCATGTCGTCACCAGAATCCACTGTCCATGGCAGAATCTCTGATGCTGCTGATGACCTAAAGAAAACTATAATTACAGAGCTGGCTAAGGTAAAATTTGTTGCAACCACCACAGATTGTTGGTCGGCTCATCAGAAAAGTTACCTTGGTAAAACTTGCCATTGGATTGAGGAAGACTCTTTAGAAAGAAGATCTGCAGCACTGGTGTGCAAAAGATTGAGAGGGTCTCATACATCTGACATGACTGCTTCTGCTCTTGATGATGTCCATTGCCAGTACAAGATTAGAGACAAAGTTGTAAGAACCACAACTGATAGTGGATCCAACTTTGTCAAAGTTTTCCATGTGTTTTGGGCACAGAATAATACAGAAGTAGAAGAAAATGAAGTAGACATGAATGCTCTTGATAAAGGTGACCATATTGAATATCATGATGCAAGTGCAATCCTTGATGAAGACACTGGTATGAAATATTAACTACCCCCTCATCAGCGATTTGCATGTCACCTGCTAAATCTTGTGGCAACAACAGATGCTGACCTTGCAGAAGGCATGAATGATACCTACAAAAGGCTTTTCCGTTCAAGCTTTGCAAAATGCCAGGGCATTTGGAACAAAACTGGGTGATCTCATTTGGCTAGTGAAGTGGTAGAGGACAAGTGTGAGCTACAAATCATTCGCCTTGTTGCAACAAGGTGTAATTCAACCTGTCTCGCTACTGAAAGGATAATATGCATCATTGAAGAAAAGGGGGAAGATGCCATCAGGAGTGTATGTGATGAAATCAAGGTGAAAATGTGAGTAATATTAAATACCACCAATATTTAATTTCCTTTTCCTGTTGTCATGATTTGGCCTAGTTGTTTATCATACACATTTTGTCTGCCAGGTTGAATCCTGCAGAAGTGGGATTTCTCAGAGAGTATTGCATCACTATGAAACCACTGCTGAAAGCATCAAACATTCTCCAGTCAGAGTCCAGCGTCTACTTGGGATGGCTACTGCCAGTAATCCACCAGCTTCAGTCCAAGCTCAACAGGCTGGAGACATCAAGCCAGACCTGCACGCCACTTATCAGAGCCCTGCAAAATGGTCTGCAGAAGCGTTTTGGACAGATGATGGAGGATCCAGAGCTGGCTGCTGCTGCAGTTCTCTTACCCAAGTTCAAGACCTCCTGGACTGACACATCTGATGTAATAGAGGCTGGTAAGTTCAAATTTACATTATCAAATTAATTATCCAAATAAGTGTGGGTATTATATTCATATAATTTAAAGTATTTCCAATTACAGCCTTGACATGTGTCAAGCCATCAAGAAGCTGTCTATGAAGTTAAATACAGCTCTGCCTGCCTCAGCTGCATGTTGTTGGAAACTTTTTCCTTAGAGACCAGGAGACGTTTTTGGATATCTTGAAGCAGAAGTTTCTTTTTATTCAGATACTCGCTGCTCGGCACTGCAGTAATCAAAAAGTCTGACAATATCTCAGCACAGCAGAGTATATAGGTTTGAAGGAGGCGGAGTACATAGAGGTGGAATCAATCTAAACAAAGCATGCAAATGTGGTACAGGAAATCAGCCCAGTAAAAGATTTTTCCCAGCCTTGATCTATTTAGCATACAAGTGTCATTCAAATGCATAGGTGCTTAAACAAAAGGCACAGTTGTACCTTGAGCTTAGACTTCACACTTAACTTGGGAAACCTGCCAGATGTTCAGGAAATGCATAAAGATAAAAGGTTAATGTCTCAGGGCTTGGGCTGTCTGCTAAATCACAATATACATAACGTTTTAGAAATTTGTAATCCAACAATGTGAACGGCTTTTTAGCTGTGCTGGTCTACTGTTCACATCTAAAAGAAGCCGGATAGACTCTGTAAACTTTGAAAATCAGCTTCTGCTGAAACTGAACAAAAGGTTCAGAAGGTAAACTGTTATGATATATGTTAGTATGTAAGGTCTGTATAGTAAGGATCTTGCCCAGCTGTTTGTTATCCCACAGCCCTGTTAATACTGTTTACAAAGTTACAAAAGTGTTTTTATTCTAAAACGCATAATGGTAAGAAGACTTACAACTTCATTTTTATGACATTGTTTTATTTATTTTTAATTTATATATATATATATATATATATATATATATATATATATATATTAAATCAAGAAATGTTTTTTTGCCACATCAGACCCCTCGCTGGATGCTAGAACAACACATTGACTTTGCTCTGCGGATGAGTGGCTCTGCATTTACTGTGGGGATCGCTGATGAGGAACCCTGCCATCCTCCAGTATCTGCCACACCAAAGTGCTTATATGTTATGTCCGGAATTGTTAAGATCATGTCAGCGCCCTCTCACACCAAGCCTGCCAAGCCAAAGCCTGTTCACGTCATACCTACCCAACCAAAACCTGCTCACACCATGCCTACCGCTTCAGGGCCTGCACTCAACACGTCTGCCAAGCCACAGCCTACACTTGTCATGGCCGCCAGCTCACAAGATGGCCGCCATCCCCAAGACAGTTCACAAGATGGCCGTGTGGGATTACAAATTTAAGAATCTGTTTAAAATATGCTGACCCTATGCATATTTGTTATAGATTCCAATATAACAACATGAACTGAGAAAGCTATGTATATTGTGACGGTCTAAGAGCAGGCAGCACAGGTCCTGAGACAGTAACCTTTTGTCTTTATGCAGTTCCTGAACATCTGGCAGGTTTCCCAAGTTAAGTGTGAATTCTAATCTCAAGGTACAACTGGGCCTTTTGTTTAAGCACCTATGCATTTGAATGACACTTGTATGCTAAATAGATCAAGGCTGGGAAAAATCTTTTACTAGGCTGATTTCCTGAACCACATTTGCATACTTTGTTTAGATTGATTCACCTCTATGAACTCCTCCCCCTTCAAACCTATATACTCTGCTGTGCTGAGATTTTGTCAGACGACTTTTGATGACTGCAGCGCTATGCAGCAAGTATCTGAATCAAGAGAATCTTCTGCTTCAAGATATCCAAAACGTCTCCTGGTCTCTAAGAAAAAAATCACAACAGCCGCCATCCCCAAGACACAAGATGCTGCCCTATCTGAGTCCTTGGCCAAGATGGCTGTCACGCCTGAGCCTCATCATTCCAAGGTCATCTCATCCGAATCTCATCTTGTCATGTCTGCCATACACAAAGCAAGGCAAGTGATGGCTGATCCTCTGGTGTCAAGTCAGAGCTGCACTTTCAGTGCCAAGTCAAGTTACAGCTGTTGTTTCTGAATCAAGTTACAGCTGTTGTACTCTCTGGTATTTTGATTATTTCGCCTGTTTTTTTGCATTACGTTTTTGTATTGCCCTGGATGTTACTGTTTGCTAACACTGCACTTGGATCTATCCATGCTTTTGTTGAGTCCCATTACAACAGGTCAGGTCTGCCACAAAAACTTCTCCAATTATCTATGAAACCTATGTTATTCTGCGGGCACCACTTAGACATCCAGCCATTTAGTGACGGCAGTCTGCTATGTATCTCATCACCACGGTAAGCAGGGGACCAGAACATATTACAGTGTCTGACATCATACAGACACATCATTAGTGCCAACGTGAATAGCAATCTTACTGAATTTATGTCACATTCTTACTATCCTCTATTAAAGTTTGGATGTGTGTCTCTAGTTCTGAAACCTTCTCTGTCAGACTAACTATTTCCCTGCATTTATCACATGTAAATCCCTCACTGCCGACAGAGATTAATAAACTGTACATGTGGCAAGCAGTGCAAATAACAACAGCAGGAGAAGAAGACATTACTCACCATGATTGTAGAACGATTCCAACTCACCACTGTTGTTTGATCTTTGTGTTGTGGTTCATGATCTAGTGTTTTTTTTTTAGAAGTGTGTTACTGCTGGCAGTGGGAACTTGTTTGACCACACTGGTTCAACCCACACAGATCTGAGATCATCTCTGAACCCAGTTTGGATGGATGACTGTGAATTTTCACACATTCAGATCACAGTTCCTCTTCTTTATTTAAAGGAACCGTATGTAAGAAATTTATTTCAGTTAATCATAAAATGGCCTTGACATGTCACTAGACATTAAGAAATCATGTTCATTTTAAATACTTATATCACTGACAAAAGTGGTCCGGCCAGGATATTTTCAATTAAAAGTGAAAGTTGCAGCCCTCAACTGATGTTGATGTTGTCATGTTGTGTTTTGGTCTGAGGGGCCACCCTCCAGCTATCTACCAATCACGAAGTCAGTAGAGTTTCGTCATCCGGGTTGCCAGCTCTGCTCTAGTTACAGCTGCAGCTACGAACGTGTTGGATAAAACATGTATAAAGTTACAAAACCTAAAAGACCTCGTTATGAATCCGAAGTACGTTGTGACAAAGTCCGAAATAAAACAAGGATTTGTATAGGAGATGGCTTTGACAGATGGAGACGGCTGAAAATGGAGAAGAATTTTGTTGGTATAGGCTAAAAGCCCCGTGCTTCCATACACAGTGGATTTTCCACGGTCGCCCGTGCTAAATGCGTTCATAAAAAGCTTTATATCGCACCACTAGCACGGTATGAAAACAATCTATGTTCCGACTGAAATGTGGTATTACAGTACATCTTTACGAAATATTTGGCTAATCGCCTTTAGTAAATTTTTGCGACACATAATTACTTCGCAAAACATCTCTCGTGAAGCATAAACATAAGTAACAGAAGAAAAAAAAACTTATTGTGTAGGACTCGTCACTTGCCATTGGAAGCTCCTTGTAGCAGCCTACGTTCCTGCGGAATCCTGCAGCTTAGCTGGCAACCTCGAGTCAGGGGGGAGGGGGAGGGGATACGCCGTTCTACAGTATTTTGAAAGTGATTGCAGTACCAGTTTTGGCCACAATCCTACATACGGTTCCTTTAACAGTGTTTCTAGAACTGAATTTCTCCTGAATTTTTTCCTCCCTGTAAATGTCTGCTGAAATCCAATTACAAGTTCACTGTTAGTTTAATTGGTGCAGTTTAATTATCTAGTTTAAATCTTTATTTTAGTGTTTTCACATAAAGCAGGGTTCCCCATACAAACACCTGGATTTGAAAAATAATAAATAAATAAATAAATAAATAAATAAAAGTGTCTCTCCATGTGCAGGAATAAGGAATCTGATGTACAGTAGCACATATACTGTATTTCTGCACATTTTCATGGACCAGTGATTCCCAAACCAGATCCTGGAGTCTCCTCAACAATGTTTCTAGCACTGGAGTCTCTATTGATGAACTGATGAATTAATGTTTGATTAGAGAGAGATACAATGACTGTCTTATGAGATCTTGCTTCTATCCAGCATTGGTCAAACTCTTTGGAGAGTTGAGCTAAAACAAATCAAGATCTGTCACATAAAAAGTCAGATGTAGGGCCATTCATGCTATAATGAGAGTGTTTTTAGTAGAGATGTGGATGACCCTGCAGGCCTTACACCTGTTTCTGCAAAAGGAGACGCTGCAACTGTCAGTGCTGATTCTGACGACACTGTGACAAGTGTGAATGAAAGATGCACAAATGAGGAAGTTGAAAGTTTCCACTTGTTCAAGGCTGTAAATGTGTCTCATGCATGTGATGGAGACCATCAGAAGGTAGAGGTATTTCATGAACACTTTTTCATTTCTCTGACCAACAACATTGAGTGCAGACTGATGAGAACAGAATTATTTCTGCTGCAGCTGCTCTAAATCCATCAAACTGACCATCTGATGAAAATGAGCGCATCCTATATGAGGATGACCAACTTCTCACAATACTTAAGACTCTCAGTGAAGACTAACAGTAATTATGGAATCATCATATTCCATATGAAGTTTTACAGTGATATTTTGCATCTATTCCAGAGTCAAGACCTTACAATCTGAAGATGGCTGCACTTTCGTAACTGAAATAGTGTATTATTTATAGCAGTTGTAGTGTTTCAGAACTGTGATCTCACTGTTGAGCTTTGGAAACATGCTATTGCTGTTAGAGCAGTAGAGCAGAGGTCATCTCTGAACCCAGATTAGACTGATGATGCTGTGAATCTGAATAATTCTGACGCATTTCCTCTTTTTCTTTCAGAAGCTGCTACTGCTACTCTATGACTCCTTTCAGTAAACAATGGAATAAAGTTCAGACAGTTAATAAACTTAATTAATATACAGTGTGTATAGATTACTTTAACTTCCACAAGTCCTTCTTTCAAATCTTATTTTATTCTGTTCACTAATTTTATATATTGGATTTATATTAATTCACAATCAAATATCTGAGAGCTTCAAAAGTTTCAGGGCTCAAAGCAGTAAAATAATTAGTAATTAAATAATGACTGAAGGGGAATCTGCTTTTAAGGGCCTAAAGAAATGAATCAACAAAAACAAACTTCTGGAAGAATATTTTCAAGAGTCTGTTTGTGTGTGAATGTCACAGTCACAGTGTTACTAGTCTCATCTTCAGACAGCAGAACACACACTAGGCTCGTTTGAGATGCGCCTCGCCTGAAATGTAGGTGAGAGTAGGGGCTGCAGTGAAATAAGCGCACTTAAGACGGACAGTTCTGACCTCTCCAAGTAGAACAGACACCTATGAGATCAAAGGCGGATATCGCGTTATCACACTCGCGTGCTGTGTTGCTGATAAACATGATATAATTTCAGCTCTGTTGTTTTTATATGAAAATAAATATGATGAACAAGACACTCAAAGTGCTTGCTATTTAATACCATAGGAAAGGCGTATTTATCATCCATTTTTACTTTAATACAAACGTGTATTTTAGATTTTTATAGAAATATGACAACAATCACATATCTCACACAGAGATCACACTGGCATAGTGTTTGTGAATATTCATGCATAATTTAAACACATAACCACATGATATTAGAGTAAAAAATAAAACATTTTAGAAAAGAACAGCAACATCACGTTTTTCTGAACCAATGAGCTTTAAGCTGTGTCGTCATCCAGGCATTTCCCATCGTGCTTTTGGTCAGTGCTGTCGGTGGAGAGCTACTGCGCCCGACTGCTCAATCCGATACAGCCGCCTCGCCGTCACCAGAGTTTTTCCCAATAGTAGGTTCCTGCACAACCGGATTAGCTGCACTTTCAGGACCGCAGATCTAGGACCGCATTTCTAGGACCCTAGTTTTTTTGTAAAAGCGCCACCTAGCGAATTGGATCACCAAAGATGGACGACATGGACTGCAATCAGAGTGTGAGTAACTTTACCGTTTTTCAATTGAGTTTTATTTTATAACGTTAAAACGATGCAAAGTTTACATAGCCAAATTGAGAATTGCTAAGAAATAATAATGAATTCCCACGAATTAATTATTTGTTTGCAAGTTTTATTGATTATTACAACGTTCTTAATTCGTGGCCATGATTTAATTAAACCTTGTTGACTTAATGACTATAATAAGTAAATCTAGCCAGCACATTCATTAAACTTAAATAAAAGCATGTTGATGTGAAATTTACCTGTAGCTTACTGTATTAGTGTGAACATTTGTTTACTCATTGATTACCATGTTAGTTAAGTATAAAGTTATGCATTTGGGGGTGAGTTACTGTAACAATGTTCACATTTATTCATCATTACAGACTAACTCATAGTAAAGGTTCACTAAGGGCCTTAATTAGGAATAATATTAACAGTATCTTTTACTGCAAATTATTGTATCTTTATCTTAAATGTATCAATTTCCTTAAAATAACTGTTTTTGCACCATGGTTTGCCCATAGGGTGTACTCGACGGGAAGCCCTCTAAATTTCTTGCGGCGAGGAACAACAGGACGTCCTTTTTGTCTGTCTGAGAGGAGCACTGCATAGGACACCAACACAACTGAGCTTCACAGATGGAGTGCAGTTCATCTGTGGCTTTCTTTTTCCAGAGGTATGCTGGACCATGTAATGTGTTTGTATGTGTTCCTACTCCAGCACTTACAAAACCTACTGTATAAACTGCATGCTGGTGCTGCTCATGTATGGATCCATGTATAATGGCTTGCTGTTCAGTTGTGGTATAATAGTATACTTTAATTATTTTTTCATAGGCCATCATTTATGCCTTGGCTGTCCTATGGAATTTGTCCTTCCAGGAGGCTGAGCAGGTCTTCCTTTATGGTCCGGATTATCATTCAGAGTCAGAGTTGTATGTGAATTATTTGTGCACATTGTCCAGTGCACCCTTTTGTTACTGATATTCCTCTTAACCTAACAGTGGTCGTTCTATTTCAGTAAAATTGAAGATTTTAGTAGAAGGACTGTCAGTAACATTTTCTATAAATCCTATCCACCTTATTTTTCCCATAAGAGTGGGTGCAGCCATTTGTAAATTTTTTGTGTCTGGCTTCCAGTTTCATCCACTTCCAGCTATTTTTAGTTGCACAAAAAGCTCATTTTGCTGCTTGATATTGCAAACTGGTGTGTCTTGCCACATTATTTTAATGTATTATCTTATTTATGAACACACTGGTTTGTAGTGCAAACTGTTTTACCGTTTACTGCACTTCGATATTCTTCACGTTATTTCTCTATGGTGGATTATAAACTGGACGTCTAACACATTACCAAAATACAGCTTACTTCCGCGTTGAAAAATAAGGTGCATAGTTAGAATACATTAGGGCAGGGGTGGGGAACGTTAATCCTGGAGGGCTGGTCTCCCTGCAGAGTTTAGCTCCAACCCTAATCAAACACACCTGAACAAGCTAATCAAGGTCTTCAGGATACAGGTAGGTTTTTTTTAGGCTTGAAGCTGAACTATGCAGGGACATGGCCCTCCAGAATCAACATTCCCCACCCCTGCATTAGGGTATTCTTAAGGCATTATAATGAATGAATGAATAATGCGTTATAAGAAACCTTATAAAATGTTGCATTATCTTATATATAATTATAAGAACAGTTTTAATGTATTATAATACTTATTTGTGGTTAAGAGTGTGATGATTTATAACACACAATGAACATGTTGCATTCACTTAAGTTCAATGGATTATAATGTATTATAGTAATGTGGTCTTATTAATTATAAGTGGTCAATGTCTGATTTAAGTGAATAACCTCACTGTACTTAAAGCAGACAAAGACCACTTATAAATGAATAATAATAATAATAATAATAGTAATAATAATAATATTTTTTTTCTCAAACAGCAATAAAAATCAGGTATCAGATCATATGAACGTGTACACATTTGCTTTGAACTATTTTTATTATGGTACCCTTTAGACAAATGTTGATAGTAACGGCTAGTGTGCAACTACATGTCAACTAGCAGTCACTGGAGTATTAGTAGACTGTCTGCTTAATATCTGGTAGCAATTTATTTTGATGGCTCCCCAACACACATTCTACTGACTGTAAGCAATTTTGCAAGTGGGTCAACTTATGCTACCAACCCCAACCAAGTCTACTAATACTCTGAGAGTTAGTTGACATGTAGTTGCAAAGTTGCTTATAAAAGGGACCATCAAAATAAAATGTAATCTAATATCAAAAAACTAGCTCACAGTATAAATGTATTATAATTGTTGTTATGATTACATATGAGATGATAAAACATATAAGTTTTTTTTATAATGCTTTATGCATTAATTATAATTCCCTAAGAATACCCTTGTAATGTATTATAAATACAGGCTTCATAGAAAGCATTACTGGATTGACAAACAATTGAGGAAAGATGGGAGAACAATCAGTTGGTGGGTATTGCTCTTATGTACCTAAATTTGGAGTTTAGAATTTGGATTTAGATGTCAGTAACATGGTTATTCTGTTTGGTTTCTTTCTCTTCACAACCCCAACAGTGCTTAAGTGTTAAATATATAAAAATCTATTATTAAACATGTTAAAGCAAATGTTTCTTATTTAATTCACTTGCTTGTACGTTATGGTAAAATAGTTTCACCGATAAAGATGATTCCGATTGGTACCAAGTCACCTCTTTTAAAGCACGTAGTGTCTTTTAGACGTTATGTGTATATGATTTTGCAGGAGCACCTTGATGAGCTGGATTTGTCTCTGAATTTTCGATATGAGGATTTCAATTACGTTATTTTCGCCACAACAAACAATATGAAGTGCGTTAGTTGCAATGGAATGGGCCATCTAGCTCGTCTGTGCCCCAATAGGGTGGAAAAGTTGAACGAGACAACCCTACCGGTTGAAGAGATTAGTGCAAATGCTGGGGAAAACTGAGAGGCTATAGTGCCGGTCACTGATGGTGAGGTACCTGGGCCGAGTTCAGTGCAGACAGCGGTTGCTTTGGTTGGGGAAATAGCGGAGGTAGAGCCGGCAGACAGATCAAATGAAGAGGAAGAGATGATTGTTAATCCAGTAGAATTGAATGAAGCCGAAAGTAGATCAGATGATGCGGGCGCGGCGAGCGAGTCTTCTTTTCATCGCGAAAGTGTGAGTTTATCCAAGTTGCATGATTGTGCTTTTAAAACGCCACAGAAGAGAAGGTTAGAGCAGCGTCCGTCGGATGAGCAAGCAAAGAGAGGATTTAATTGCGATCTAAGTCAAACCGACACGGAAAGCGAAAGTGACTTCTCAGAATGTAGCGTAACGTGCAGTTTGCCGCTAAGTGGATTCTCCAGTAGGAGTTATGGTGCAGATGATATTAAATCCTTTCTGAAAGAAACTAAGAACGTGAGAAAAGTTCGCATTGAGCAATATTTTCTGGATGTAATTCAGTTCATTGATAAAGTGAGAATATATAGGAACGAACAGTGGCGGTTCTAGGATTTTTCTGTAACAGGGGCCATTAAGGGGCCACATGTTACATTCAGGGGCCAAGTACAGGGTACATTCAAGCACACAAAATAATTTATTCAGTACGGTGCAAATACATTTCGGCAGTCATTCCTTTTTCAAACGCTCTAATAAAAAAATTTGAGCCAGTAAAGTTCTTAATGATTTTTTTCATTTATTTATACTGTGTCCTTTAGGACACAATGCATAAATCACACACACACACACACACACACACACACACACTAAAGTACATCACAGCGATTAATTAATCAAATACAATACAATTTACAGTGTGGATATATTTATACCTCCCAGCTTAAACATCTCATACAGTACACTCTAATAAGGTAAAGTGCAGCAGAGCACAGCAAATTCAGAACAAACAAAAGAGGTATTTTAACATGTACGTATGTTACCATAATGTTTCCAAATACAATACAATTTACAGTGTGGATATATTTACCTAAACATTTGTTTCTTATTTCTCATCTTTTTCACATATTGTCAGAAAAACAGATTGCAAATTAAGCCCTTTTTTGATGAGATAAACAATTTCGTACGTGCAAAGCAGCATTAACATACTGTAGGAGCAACAACTTGCACCTCCCAGCTTAAACGTCTCTCTGTTTATCTTTCTCTTAATCTTTCTTGATTGCAAAAATCACACAAAAAAATCGTGAAATCCTGGAGGGACTGGTTTGATAAAGTTAACTACAGAATCTTTGCTAGCGCTATCTTAGCAAAAACATGTTAACATTGCTTACAAGTTTATTGGTTTACGTCGACAGTGCTTCCAGTGCTCCTTCCACAATTTAGTTAACAAACCTAAAATAAGTGAGAGCAGCAGCTAAATATCCTTTCATATTTTGACAAACAACACGAGGATTTGTGACTCACCAAGAATTGTCTTCAAGTTGTAAGTAATGTTAGATGGATTCTTTCTACCGCCTACTGTCATAACGTCAGAGAATGTTCTGGTATCGCTCAAGCCAAAGCCGCAAAGATAATATAAAGCCAAGACCTCTGCTTCTTCTCCCAAGTTGCATCGACACATTACTGCCGCCAATTGTTTGGGGGTGGAATTGCATCTGTAATCGTTGTGAAGAATTCTCCGGTTGCTCTTCTCGTCGACGATTGATGGAAGGGGGGCCAATCAGATTTCAGAAGGGGCCATGGCCCCTATGGCCCCGCCTCTAGAACCGCCCCTGGGAACGAAGGGTGTTTTAGCAATCAAGAAGTGTACCGTCTTAAGAAAATTCTCGCTAAACTTAATACCCAACCAGAATTTAATGTTAGTACAGAAAAATAATCAGTAGGTTTATGTGGGGTTTAATTTTATTTTTCTCTTGTCTTTCCTTATTTATGGGAGAAATATGCATCGCATCTCTTAACATAAATGGGGCTAGGGAAGGAAAAAAGCGTTTTCAGCTTTTTGAAGTAGCTAAACAGAAACGAATTGATGTCCTTGCAATTGTGGTGTTGCAATTTTATTTTCTAAAAGTTTTATTCCTTGTTCATATCAAGTTGAGGAAATTATAAAAGGCAGACTTTTAAAGATTAGGGCTCAGTTTGAAAATAGTTTTTTTTGTTTTTATTTCTGTATATGTGCCTACCAGGGCAATTGAAAGGATGTTTTTTTTTAGATACTTTGAGTGATGTTTTGGCAAATTGTAATACGGAGGATGTTTTGATTTTAGGCGGGGATTTTAATTGCACAGAGCAGTTATTAGATAGAAATCACGTGGAACCTCATATGCTGTCACGTAGGAGACTTGTGCAATTGATGAATACTAATGAAGTTGTAGATGTATGGAGGAACTTTAATCATTTGCAAAGACAGTATACGTGGGTTCATGTTCATGAAAATATGCTATCATTAGCCAGGTTAGATAGATTTTATGGATATCGGCATCAAGTTAACCTATTTAAAGAATGCTCAATCATTCCCGTTGGTTTTTCAGATCATAGTCTAGTTAAGTGTATTGTAACCATGGGGTTTATTATGCCTAAGAGTGCGTATTGGCACTTGAATACTAATGTTTTATGTGATATTTCTTTTCAAGATGTCTTTAAGGATTTCTGGATTGGTTTTAGATCTAGGAAAGCATCCTTTCAATCTATACAACAGTGGTGGGACTTTGCAAAGATACAAATTAGACAATTGTGCCAGCAGTATACCTTTAATGTGACAAGGGAAAGGAGAAGTATGATTGAATCATTAGAAAAAGAATTAAAGGATATACCACAATATGGAGATGCCTCAGGCGATTTTTGTTTTATAAAGAACTTTCAAGAGAAAAAAAACCTTTTAGTTAATTTATTGGATCTGACCGCACAAGGAGCATTGGTCAGATCAAGGTTCCAAAATATCGAATTAATGGATGCACCTTCAAAGTTCTTTTTTAATTTGGAAAAAAAGAATGGGCAAAAGAGGTTTATATACAACTTGCGTTCTGAGAATGGGATTTTATTGTCAGACCCAGTTGAAATAAGAAATAGGGCAGTTGGCTTTTATCAAAAGCTATATCAAAGTGAGTTAGTTTTAAATGAATCAAAAGTGAGTGCTTTTTTTGAAAATTTACCTCAAGTACCTCAGGAACTGAATTCTGTTTTAAGTAAAGCTGTTACTATTGAAGAGTTACAAAAAGCGCTCCAAAGTATGGAATGTAATAAAGTGCCTGGTATTGACGGCCTGCCGATTGAATTTTATAAGACCTTCTGGGCAGAAGTCAGTATGGATTTGTTGCAAGTACTTAACAAAAGTTTGGCAGATGGGCAGTTACCTTTAAGTTGTAGAAGGGCAGTTCTTACTTTATTGCCCAAGAAAGGCGATCTAAATGATATCAGAAACTGGAGGCCCATTAGTTTGTTGTGTACTGATTACAAGTTACTTTCCAAGGTTTTGGCCAATAGATTAAGTGAAGTTCTTAGCTACCTTATTCTCCCTGACCAAACCTACTGTGTTCCAGGAAGGCGAATATTTGATAATATCTCGTTCATCAGAGATATTTTAGATATTGGAAAAAATTTTAAGTTGAATTTCGGCCTAGTGTCGATTGATCAAGAAAAGGCCTTTGATAGGGTGGAGCACACATATTTGTGGAATGCATTAAAAGCTTTTGGTTTTAATAAGAACTTTTTGACTATGTTAAAAACTTTATATAACAATGTTGAAAGTGTTTTAAAAATTAATGGGAGTTTATGTGCCCCTTTTAAGGTCTTCAGAGGAATCAGGCAGTGGTGTGCCTCATCTGGCATGTTGTATACTTTGGCCATAGAGCCCTTTTTAACTAAAATAAGATCAGAGTTATGTGGAACTGTCTATTCCGAATTGTAAAAATCGTTTTAAATTGTCTGCCTATGCCGATGACATTGTTGTGTTAATCAACGGACAAAGTGATGTGAACATGTTGTTAAGAATTCTACATGATTTTAATAAGATCTCTGCTACAAAAGTGAATTGGTCTAAGAGTGAAGCAGTACTGGTTGGGAGCTGGGAAAATGTAAAGCCAAAGCTCCCAGAAGGGTTATCTTGGATTAAAGAGGGTTTTAAATATTTGGGAGTGTTTTTAGGGAATGACATGTTTATGCAGAAAAATTTTGAAGGAATCATTGAAAAGGTCAACGGTCGTCTTGCTAAATGGAAGTTTCTGCTCCCTAAAATGTCATATAAAGGACGTGTATTGATTATTAACAACCTAGTTGCATCTGCTCTCTGGCATCGATTAATTTGTGTGGATCCTCCACGAGATTTACTGTCAAGATTGCAATCAATTTTAGTAGACTTCTTTTGGGACAAGATGCATTGGGTATCAAGATCTGTTTTGTACCTACCCAAAGAAGAAGGAGGACACGGTTTAATGCATGTACAGAGCAGAATAGCAGCCTTCAGGATTCAATTTATTCAAAGGTTGCTTACTGGACCAGTGGACTCAAGTTGGAAGTTTGCTGCTTGTGCAATCCTGCGAGGATTCAGAGACTTTAATTTTGAGAGATCTTTATTTTGGTTGGATCCGCAAAAGATGGACTTGTCTAAGTTACCAATTTTTTATCGGAATCTATTAAAAGTGTGGTCCCTGTTTAAAGTGCAAAGACATGATGTTACAACTTCTCTATATTGGGTGCTCCAAGAACCGCTGATTTATGGATCGCGCATGGACTTATCAAGTGAGGGGATTTTCCCTTCTGTAAACGAGACACTTATTAAGGCTGGGATTTTGACTTTTGGGCATCTTTTTGATCTGGCTGGATTGGCCTTTGAGAATGTTGATGCAGTCACTAGTTGTTTGGGGGTTAAGTCAAAACGCATAGTGGCTAAATTGTTGGAAAAATGGAAGTCTGCTCTTAGACCTGAAGAAGCGAAGTTGCTGCGTGAATATACTGAAGGTTTAATTACCCCAAATTGTAATGACCCATTTCCAGATTTGCACTTGTTGACTGATTTTAAAGAGTTTGAGGGGCTTTTTTTACAAAACAGTATTTTGTTTTTAATGGGGCCTAATTCTGTATCTGGAAGAACTGTGTATAAGAGTTGTGTGAAATCCTTTAATAAGAGTGTTTTACACAAAAGAGTTGACACTCCATGGCGTGCTGTTCTCCATTTAGGAGAGAATGTTAAGCCAGAATGGAGAATTTTATATAAATCTCCTCTGTCTAAGAAAGTAGGAGACTTACAGTGGATAATTCTTCATGGCGCTATAGCTGTAAATGCTCTTGTTTCAGTTTTAAACCCAGGTAGCAGTGACGAATGACCTTTTTGTTTTCAGAAAGAAACTGTATATCATACTTTTGTGTACTGTAATAGACTCTATCCATTGTTTAAAGTTTTAAGCGATTTGGTGTTGTAAGAGTGCTCTGTGTGAAGTTGTCAATGATGAGTAATGTGTTGATTGTGTAACGTAATTAGAAACTGTATTAAAGGTTGGTTTAAAATTCAAAATTCTCTCTCTCTCTCTCTCTCTCTCTGAGTGCATGCTGGGAGTGAGTGGGCGGAGTTTGCTGCGAGAGTGTTGCTGGAGTGTGTGAGTTTCTCTGCTTTCTCTTAACTTTTTGCAGTGTTTCTGTTTAAAAGAAACTTACGTAAATCATTCCTCTGTGTCTTGGTTTATTTAGTACAGGTTAGAGTTTTTTTGGGTAGGAAGAAAATCGCCTTTATCCAGCGTTTGCTGGGTGGCAATGGCGTCTTCTGAGCGGGTGAGCTTGGACTGGTTGTCGCGTAGACACGGTATCAAGCTCGCCCTTGTGATTAATGTTTCGGTGGAGCAGTGTGTTTTGGCTGTTGGACAAGTTGTCGGTTTCGACAGTGTACTATCAGCCTCCCGCATGAACAGTGCTGTTGTTGTTTTCCTGGATTCTGTTGAAAAAGTAAACAGTATTGTACAGAGTGGTGTTGTTATACAGGATACCTTAACTCCGGTAATGCCGCTGCTTCAACCGGCGAAAAAAGTAATCTTGTCCAATGTTCCCCCGTTCATTAAAGATGAGCTTTTGATTGCTGAGCTTTCTAGGCACGGTAAAATAGTATCCCAAATGAAGAAGATTCCGCTTGGATGTAAATCACCGCTACTCAAACATGTTGTTTGTTTTAGACGTCAGGTTTATATGGTTTTGAAAAATGATGCGGAGGATTTAAACGTGACTTTTAAATTTCGGATCGATGGGTTTGACTATGTGGTTTTTGCTACTTCTGATACAATGAAGTGCTTTCGGTGTGGAAAACAGGATCACATAAGAAGTGCATGTACTGAGAAAATTAATGATGCTGAAAGAGTAAATAATGAAGAGTTGGGAGAGACTGCTGTAGCTGGGACCAGTGCTGCTGTTGCTGGGGAGGACATGTATACAGATGATGTGAGAGTTGAGGTTGTTGAGACTGAGGTTGTGGAGGAAAAAGTCAATGATAGAGTAACAGGTGCAGGCATTTTACATGAAGATGTGTCAGCTGTGGTAGAATCTATTGTGGGTTTTATTAGAATATGCAAGATGTACATAAATTGGGATCTCAAACAGGGATAAATAAACCAACAAAACAAACAAACAAACAGAGAAAAAAAAAACAGACAGGCAATACAAAATCAATGGTTCAGGAACTGTCAGATGTGTGCATTTGTGTGTGTGTGTGTGTGTGTGTGTGTTTGCATATAAAGATAACTGGGTGGATATGTCACAGTACATGAAGCACACAGAAACAATAGATGACAATATAGTAATGATAATAAGATAACCGGAGGATAAATCAGAACAGTAGTAATAGTAATGATAACAAAATTATTAGTAATAATATTAATGATAGTAATGAGGAGGTGAGGGGGGGTTTTTGGGAATCAGGAAGAGGACTAACAATAATAATAATAAAAATAATAATAATAATAATAATAACAATAATAATAATCATTATTATTAGAAGAGAGGGAAAGAGCAGGAAGAAGAAGAAAAAACAAAAAAAAGAGAGAGAGAGAAAGAGAAAGAAAGAGGAACAAAGTACAAACAAAACAAAATAACAATACAATATTAATAATAATCATCATCAAAATAACAATAATAATAATAACAACAATAATAATAATTATCATCATTTTGCCACCATTTATCACCCAAGTGATAATAAGATCGAAAGAGGTAAAACAACACCAATAATTAAGTGTGAATATATGAGGAGGAGGAAGCTATATAATCAGCCTTGAAATGCAGTGTGTGTCAGTTGCTTTGTATTTACCAAAAGGTATGATCGTTCTCAAACGGATCAGTCCAGTGTAATGCCTCCAGGTTGCCATGCCCACGCCTCCTTTGCTAATTCCTGTGAATGGAAGCCCTTTTCCTTCGTTACTTCCCACCTCTCTCCTAATTATTTTTTTTTTTTCTCCTTTTCCTTTTTTTCCCTTTCCTTTTTCTTTTTTTCCCTCTTTCAGTCTGTTTATTTATTTATTATTATTATTTATTTATTTATTTTTTATTTTTTTTATTTTTTCCCCCTTCTCCTCCCCTTCCTTTCTCCTTCTCTTTCCTCCTCTTCCCTTCATCCAATCCGTTTTTTTCCTTCTTTTTTCTTTTTTTTTTTTTCTTTCTTTCTATTTAAAAAAGGACATAAATTGAGAGAAACAGCAAAAAATAGAATGGATAGAGTAAATAGAACAAGAGAAATAAAGCG
This sequence comes from Labeo catla, assembly GCA_012976165.1. NCBI lineage: Eukaryota > Metazoa > Chordata > Actinopteri > Cypriniformes > Cyprinidae > Labeo > Labeo catla. The sequence continues at coordinate 46,825 of VONZ01002462.1, forward strand.
GTACGTAAAGATTTTTTTTTTTCTTTCTTTTCTCCCCCCTCCCCCTCCTCCCCCCTTTTTGGATATTTAATTTGATGAAGTACTAGACACAGTTTCTAACTCTTCCTATCCCCCTCGCCCCCCCCACCTCTTGTTCACATACTAATGAAGGTGTTGTTGGGGAATGACTCCAGACAAAGAGGATCTTCAATAGAGATGTATTCTGTTAATAAGTTTTTCCAGGATGAAATGCAAATGGTATTTCTTGATTTCCAGTTCATGAGGATAGTTTTCTTGGCGATAGTTAGAAACACCAGTAGTAATTGACCATTTGAATTATTTATATCTATTGTGGATATGTCACCTAATATGCAGAGGGAGGGAGACAGTGGGATGTGACATCCCATAAAGTTTGAGAGTGAGTTGGTGACCTTTTCCCAGAATGTTTTAATCGAAGTGCAGTGCCATAGGGCGTGAAGATAAGTGTCAGGTGTGTTTTGTGTGCAATGTGAACATGTCTCTGAGGTGAAGCCCATTTTAAATAATTTCTGCCCAGTTAGATGAGTTCTGTGGAGTACTTTATACTGTATGAGTTGTAAGTTAGCATTTCTAGTCATGGAATATATGTTTTTGCAAATTTGAGTCCAAAAATCAGCATTGGGAGTAATGGATAAGTCTGATTCCCATTTGATGGTTGGTAGAACTAATGTGTTGTCTGATTTTGATATCATTTTGTATATTTTGGAGAGTAATTTTTTGGAGGAAGATATATTAATAAACTCGGAAATTTTAGGGGGTAGGTCTAGATTAATTGGTTGGTTAAGTAATTTTGATTTAATTGACGATTTGATTTGTAAATATTCCAAGAAGCAATTACTCCCAATGCTGTATGTCTGGGCTATATGGGAAAATGTTGCCAGGTTGTTATTATTAATAATATGCTGTAATTGTGTGATTCCCTTATCTGCCCATGTGCGAAAGTTGAGTGGCTTCTTGTTAGCTAAAAAATCAGGGTTATTCCAAATTGGGGTGTATTTACATGGTATGAGTGGGGAGTTTGTGATCTGATGGAACTTCCACCAGGCTGTCAGAGTTGTTTCTATTGTTGGCATTTTAAAACAGTGATGTTTTTGGATTGTTTGACTGTGAAAAGGTAATTCTGAGATGTTAATGTCTTTGCAGATTGATTGTTCAATATCTTGCCATGTGTAATCTGATGAGTTAGGTTGAATCCATTTGTATATGTTTTGGAGTTGATTTGCCAGAAAATAATTGTAAAAATGTGGTGCTTCTAATCCACCTTGTGATTTAGGTTTCTGTAGGGTAGTTAATTTGATTCTTGGGGTCTTGTTTTCCCAGTAGAATTTTGTGATAATTGAATCTAGAGATTTAAACCAGATACGAGTGGGCTGTGTTGGAATCATTGAAAATAGGTAGTTTATTTTTGGGAGTATAGACATTTTTGTTGCTGATATTCTGCCCATGATTGATAATGGTAATTTCATCCAACGTTGAAGATCGTCATCTATTTTTTTAAGTAATGGGGTATAGTTGAGTGCAAACAACTCTGACAGCTTGGCGGAAATATTGATACCCAAATATGTAATATAATTGGTGCACAAAGGGATTTGTGATGTTTGGGGTGTCACATCCACACTCGTGGAATTTAATGGAAGAATAGCCGATTTATTCCAGTTAATTGAATATTCAGAAATATTAGAAAAGGTATTCGTGAGTTGTATTGTTTCTTGTAATGATTTTTGGGGGTTTTGTAAGTATAATAATATATCATCAGCGTAGAGACTTATTTTATGGTGTATGTTTAATGTTTGAATTCCTTTGATGTAGTTGTTTTGACGGATAGCTGCTGCAAGTGGTTCGATGAATATGGTGAATAGAGATGGAGAGAGTGGGCATCCTTGTCTAGTTCCCCGGTGTAGAGTGAAGCTGCGTGATGTTAGTCCGTTAGTAATGACACTGGCTGAGGGTGATGTGTAGAGAATTTTAATCCAGTTAATGAATGACTCCCCAAAACCAAACCTCTCTAATGTGGAAAACAGGAATTTCCAGTTTACTTTGTCAAATGCTTTTTCCGCATCAAGGGTGACTATGATAGATTTGTTTTTGTTTATTGATGAGTGGTGAATTAGGTTTATGAGTCTGCGTGTGTTGTTTGATGCTTGTCTACCTTTAATGAAACCGGTTTGATCGGGATGGATTATAGTTGGCATGATTTTTTCTATTCTATAGAAGAGAGCTTTAGCAATTATTTTAGTGTCTACGTTAATTAGTGAGATTGGGCGGTAGCTTGAGGGTAATGTTGGATCTTTATTGGGTTTGAGGAGGAGTGCAATTGTGGCTGTGTTCATGGTGTCTGGGAGTTTTGATTTTTGTTTTGATTAGCATATCAGCCGGATGAAAAGTGGTGATAAAATAGACCAAAAGTGTTTGTAGAACTCAGCAGGGAAACCATCAGGACCTGGTGATTTATTGTTGGGCATGAGTTTAAGAGCATTAGAGAGTTCTTGTTCTGATAAAGGTAATTCTAGAGTATCTATTTGCTGTTTGTTAAGTTGAGGTAAGTTGATATTGCCAAGAAAAAGATTTATGTCATCCTGGGATGGGTTCTTTTCAGGGGAATATAGTTTACTGTAAAATTTTTGAAAAATTTGATTTAATTCTTCTGGTGAATTGGTGGGTGTCCCTGCTGAGTCCTTAATGACCGGTATAGTTGTTTTTTTCTTTATTGTGTTTGATTTGATTAGCCAGGTATTTACCAGATTTATTACTATGATGGAAGTGCTCTTGTCGTAGTCTGTGAATAAGGAATTGAGTATGCTTATTAATTAGTTTGTTTAATTGTGATTTATATTTTCTTAGCATATCCTGTGTTTCTTCTGTTGGGTTATTTATGTTGATGTATTCTAGTTCTTTAATTTTCTGTTCTAATTCATCTTGTTGTTCTTTCTCTTTCTTTTTTTTGTAAGTGGAATATGAAATTATTTTGCCTCTTAATACAGCCTTTCCTGCTTCCCACAGAAGAGATGGGGATGCTTCCGGGGAGTCATTCATCTCTAGAAAGCAAGCCCACTCTCTTTTAAAGTAGCTGTTAAAATCGTGATCTTGAAGAAGAGAAGTATTAAATCGCCATCTAGAAATGGGTTTATGCGTAATGGTTATATTCAATTTTAATGTTAATGGAGCATGATCACTAATGATTATTGGATGGATCTTTGATTCGGAAATATTGGATATAATAGAATTACTGGTGAGAAAAAAGTCAATGCGAGAATACAAATGATGAACTGTTGAAAAAAATGAGAATGCTTTAATGTCCGGATGCTGGAGTCGCCAACTATCGCCAAGACCAAGATCACACATGAACTGTTTTATGGTTTCTGCGGATTTCCAAATGCGTTTATTGTCAATGTTGTTACGTCTATCTGTAGTTGGATCTAAAACTGTGTTGAAATCACCTGCTATTATGATTGGACAATTAGAAATATTTGAAATGGAAGAAAAAAAATTCTGAAAAAAAGATGGGTCATCTGTATTTGGGCCGTATAAGTTTCCTATTGTGAATGAGTTATTGTTAATTGAAATGTTAATTATGATAAAACGTCCCTCTGGGTCTGTAATTGTGGTGTTATGAACAAATGATATTTTTTTATTTATTAGAATACATACTCCTCTCTGTTTCGTGTTGTAGTGGGCAGAATATAAATGATACTGTGATGATTTGATTTTGTTTTGATCAGATTCTGATAAATGTGTTTCTTGGAGAAGACATATGTCTGCTTGTAATTTGTTTAAATGATTAAAAACTTTGATCCTCTTTGTCTGGGAGCCAAGGCCACGGACATTCCTGGATAAAAAAGTGATTGGTGACATTTCTCAGAAAAATACAAAATGAAGAAGTAAGTGATATGTATGTATATTA
>VONZ01002463.1:0-50670 GCA_012976165.1 Labeo catla
TACTAGAAGTTCTGTACTAGAAATACTATGACTGCAGTCTATTTAAAATGTTTAATCTTGAATGATTTTTTTTTTTAATTGTTTGAATTAATGATTAAATGACTTGTGAATATATGTTGTTTCATTACTGGATGAATCTGTGTTTTTTTAAAGAATCTCTTGAATGATTCAATGACAAATACATGTGTTTAACAGTCACTTGTCAGCACCTACTGGTGTAAAATCACTGATATAATCTTTATCTGAATTGTTAACTTTGTTTCAAATGATTTGCTCTATTTTGATAGCTACTGTAGACATCAGTGATTATATCCAAACTAAACTTCTATCCCAGTACTTCTTCGATCATTTAAATAATTCTAACAGAAAAAAAATGGTAAGTGCTGTTGAAAAAGTGTGACACTGTTTTATTCCTGCTGTTGAAAAAGTGTGACACTGTTTTATTCCTACACATGAAAACTGCCCACTCTTATTGGATCAGTAGGTACATTGACATGAAGAACTGTATTGCAAAAAAGCTCCATGTAAACAACTCAATCGAAATAAAAATGCTTAAACCGATTTCAATTTCAATTACTTTAGAAAGGTAGGACAAACCTTTTCTAATCCATTACATAGGACATGTAAACACTTGATCAAATTGATAACTGAACTAGAAAAGTTTTGCACATGTGTAATGAAGTAGAAATGACATATGATGCACAAAATGAGCTGATGTTGTTGTAATATTATATTAAAGAACATAATAAATGACTGCAATGTCAATCAAAAATTCTCTTTCTACTTATCAACTGTGAAGTGGTGTAAGACAACGTTGTCCAAGTGACTGTTTCAGACTCTGATTTGCAGACACCTTGTTTTAAGCATGAGAAAGGGTGTTTTTTATTGCTTTGTGGCTCATCGTCTCGTAATCAGGATTCGAAAAAGATAAGATGTTAAGTTTGCTTTTTACAACAAATGGATTTACACCAGCTCTCGTCTCCTACGATTAAAATTAATGGCTAGTGCAGTGGCTGCGACATACGTAAACCTATCAACATCCATTGCCATGACTTATCCTGAGATGAAAAAAATTAAGTTTTAGTCTCATAACATTGGTTAATGAAACTGCCGTAATTTCGCAACATTGTTTTATCGACAACATCGCAAAAGTTTTGTGCAAATCCATGATGGAAATGCAACTAGTGTACTGTCTACACTGGATGCGGCGCAGCACGCCACGACACGACAAATCCCCGCTGGCAAACTGATGCCTCGTTTTATTAATGACGTACTGACAAAGTTTAAAGGGGTCATCGGGTTCCCATTTTCCACGAGTTTATGTGAGTCTTAATGAGAAGTCTATAACATACTTTGGGTAAAATTTCTCAGTGGTAGCGTAAAAAAACCCCACCCATTTTACCATGTCAAAATCAGCCCTTTTTAGAGTGAGCCATTCTGTTGCATGTTCCTTTATACGCTAATGAGCTCTGCCATTCCGCCCCTCTCTTCTGTGGGGTGACGATCAGTAATGTTTACTTTAGCCGCATTTAACCACAAAACTTGCTAACTAGCACATTATTAAGAAAAGGCAAATTGCAAAGATGCATAAAAAACACCCATATACTCACTTCTGCTGTAGGTGAAACTAGATTACAAATGATTCGCGTGAACACAGACGCATTTATGTAGGCTGCCGGGTGCATTTCCTTCAAAAACAAAAGTAACGTTAATCCTCTGCATCTTCAGCAGCTCAGATGTCGGGAGTAAATGATGAGTGCTACTATGTGCATTACTGCATCCAACAAACAGAACACCTCAATCGCTCAATCGGAGATAGTCTCATCTTCCCCTGCACTGGAGTCCAAACAATAATGGTGGTCGGACTGTTCTCAGCGCTCACTTGGCTCAGTTAGGGTGGGTTTAAGATAAGACTGTCATGTCAATCAACTATCGTGGGAGCGGACTTGGTCGGTGCGACATCACACCGACAAGACGCTGACAATGACCTTATTTGAAAAAAGGCATATTACTTTGATTACATTGGATTTTTCCCATATTAAGATTAAAAAAAATACCACTGGGTGAATTTATATCATTATAGGGTGGTTGTGTACACACACTGTCAACACACATTTATGTTCAAACTTGTAAAAATGAGTTTCCGATGTCCCCTTTAAATGATTTTCAATGGTCGCTTGGTCACATCTAGTGTAGACAGACTTTAGCTGTCACGCCATGACAACTGTCACCTCTGTTTTAGACACGGTGTTAGTCATTTACGAATAAGATTAAGTGGGGTTTGGATCAAGATTATGATCTTTAAATGATTAATCGTGCAGCTCTAATTTCTGATAATATATGTGTCTCCATCTACTTATGATAACATTTGAAGAGAAACATTACACTTTTAATTCAGAATCATACATATACATTGTATTAAAGGTATAGTTCACTCAAAAATGAAAATTCTGTCATCATTTATTCACCCTTATGTTGTTCCAAACGTTGGTAACTAGACAGTTGACATGCCCCAATGATTTCCATAATATATATATTTTTCCTATTATGGAAGTTAATGGCTACTATTGTTTGCTTATCAACATTCTTCAAACAAAATTGTCGTCTTCAACAGAAGAAAGAAATTTATACAGGTTTGGAAAAACATAAGGGTGATGAAGGGTAAATGATGCCAGAACTTTAATTTTGGGGTGAATGTTCCCTTTAAGAAATTATGTAGAATCAAATTAAGCAAAATCACTACATTTAGTAAAATCAGAACATCTCACATATCACAAAAAGTCAGTGAATCCATACCAGAAGTGAGAGTGCAATGTAGCAGATAAAGGACAATCCTCCTCCAAATTGGCAGTGATCAGCTGGATCCTGGGTGAATCTGTAGTTGGGGGGGCCCGACGAGTCCTTAAAAAAGAATAATTTATTTTTTTTACCATTTCTTTAAACATTCTTAAACAAAATATATTTAAATTGTACTGGAATTTGCCATTATAAGCCATTTAGGCAACATAAACAAACTGTCAGCTTTGAAACTGTTAGTTATGACCGAAACATGAACCTAATGCTTAACAATCCCATCAGAAAAATGTGAATCCCCAAAAGAAAGACAAAGAGGATTCACAGGGACTCTTCCCATAGATATCACAGCAAGGTAAATACAACTGTATCCTAAAAAAGCCAATTTGTACACCACAATTAAATCTACCATAATATAATTTTACCTGCAGTTGCATTTATCCTGATATGATACATCTGAAGGTTCTCCAGTGAATGAAATAAAGGACTGAAGATGGTGACGAGTCTATTTCCCTTTATTTGTGCCACCTCAGAAAAAGAAAGACAACAGGGAAAAAAAAGTTACTCAGATTTTCTTTCACCAGTGGAGGAAATGTCTTACAAATGTACTTATAATGATTATAATCATAGTTCAGGTCTGGAAACAGTGGTTAAAACTGACTAACATTTTACTGTAGTCTCTGTATTGGGTGCCTGTTTTCTCTGAAAAAACGTGTGCTTGATCTAAAAATGTGAACCAATATCTTATCATTAGAAGTTATCAGTATTTGAAGAGTCAACTACACAAACATAACACTCTATCTATAATATAACACTCTCAACTCTCTTATATATTCCAGTGTTTTCGAGTGTAAATTACAGTTTAATCAATCGCTTCACTTATTCCAGTGCTCCTTTACTTCTCATGAGTTTGAGTTTTAAACTAAACATTAATACACACAAACACACAACAACTTCAAACACTAATTTACATTGAAATACGTGCTAATACCGCCAGCGCGCTAATACGCTAATCGCGATTAGCCTCTCCCTTTAATTTCCTCTCACTCACATTAATTAATTGTGGGCACAAATCATAACTTTATGATGGTTTGACTGAAAAATGTTTTGTTACCTGATATCGCCATATGTTTTCGGGATCTCACACATCCAGTCTGCCCCTTCCTCTGTGTTCACATTCCAGCTTATGTTCTCCGTTGACATGCCACAGTTCAAATTAGTTTACAATAAGAATTTAACAGGCACAGAATCAGGAACTGAGCTCGTAATCTTGCGGATCAGTAGCGCGCACATCACCAAACTGATTAGTATATTTTCAAACTGCACTAGCAAAAAGTCTGACCCATATAGTTTGGCAAGAGGGCCCTACACGTCTTTCCCTGTTCAGAACCCATACAAAGATTACTTATGTGGGTACTACCTTGGGCTCATGTAGGCAGCCCATATGGGATTGATTGTGCTTACCCATGTTTTACCCATATGGTTTGACCAAGAGGGCCCCATATGTGTTTCCCCATTTAGAACCCATATAGAGGTAGCTTATGTGGGTACTACCTTGGGCCAGTGTAGGTAGCCTATATGGGACTGATTGTACACTGTAAAAAAAAAAAAAGTTGAGTTAACTTAAAAAATTGAGTTAATTTGCTGCAAAGCAATTTTGAGTTTACTCAACTTCTGTGGTTAAAGTTAGACCAAATCATTGTAGAAAGTTGATTGAAACTGCTGGTTTAAGTTAGGTATACCTCCCTCAGTAAGTACATCTAACCTTCCTCAGTAAGTACATCTAACTGGTCATCATGAGTTTGTTTAAAGTTAAAAGGGGGGTTGAGTGAACTTTAGCAAACGAGTAGGGACAACTACAGACCTGAAGTTCAGTAAACTCAAAAAAAGCTTTGCAGCTGGTTGCCTTAAATTTTTAAGTTGGTTCAACTTAACTTGCGTCTTTTAATTTACAGCTTTAAATCTTGCATCCAAACTTTTTCCACAGATACCTGTATGGCTTTCACTTTAAAAATCAAACACAGAGATTGCAAACCATACTGTAAACACGATACAGAAGACTGTCATTTTCACAGAAAAAATATTTATTTGGCAATTCTGCAGCAAGCAACATTTTCTGTCAGCATGAAATGCAAAAATTGGACTCAGATATAGTTCTAACTCCAGTCATCCAAAAAATAAATAAATAAAAATAAATAAACATAAAACAAAATTAAATTTAAATAAAATAAAAGGCAAAAAGAGAGGCAAAAATATTAATCCTTTAAATCCTCTAATGCCTTTAAAGTACTGGAGTAAAACAAAACACAAACGCTTTTAAAGTGCTGAATTAACAAAATTGTTCTCAAATTGCCAAAATAATCTTAAATGCTGCAGCAATAAACAAGACAAGTGCTAGAGCAATCAGTTATTTACAACTGTTAAAACAATACTTGAAAGTCATAAAACCTTACCTTAAAACTCAAAACTGTCTTGGCATACATATACATGTATTACAAATACAGCTATTGAACAAACAGGAACAGATCAGTGCTTGCACTTTTGATCAGCAGTATGAACTGCAACTACTTAAACTTTAACAATTTGTTTTTGAAGGACTGGACTCTTGCAGAGCACTGGGGGTCAAGGCCAATAAACACTTTCTGAATCGTTTCAAAAGTGTATTTCAGTTCTTTAGGATAACTAATGTTGAGGGCATAAATCAAGCCAAACAGGAGAGCAACAGCTGTAGGGAGGTCTTGCACATTATCCAGCACAACTTGCTCCTCCAGAACTACAGACAGGCACCTTACATTTGGGTTTGAATGGATGGTGGGAACGTCATCTTCAACAACAGTTAAGACCCCCATCTTCATCCCTTTTGTGTGAGTGTCTTCTGGGTCTGTGTCCTGAAGTAAAAAGCAGCATAAAAACAGAATTAAAAATCATTTTTAATTGACTGAATTCTGCTGGACCACAACAACCTTTTTATGTTGTTGAGATAGGTCACACCCAAAAAAAAAAAAATCACACATGCAGTAATTTTCCATTGTTTTCTTGGATATAACTCTTGTTGAATTTGTGCTGTCAGACTTATCACTGAGAAGCATTCAACTAAGATGATTCAATAAATAAATTTTTGCCAACTCCTCCTTTCTATTCTTTCCCCTGCCGTTTGGTTTATAAAACAGTTAGCAGATTGGTTTTGGACACCAGGCAAAACTCTTTTCTGTTTACAAGATCTGGTTAGTACCTCAGATGAGTGTATACGCTGATAACAGACTGATAACACTTACCAGGCAAGTCTTCAGGAAGTTTCCAGACTTTTCCCTCATAAACAAAGGTAGACCTTTGAGAGCTGTAGCCTTTCTTTGAGCAAGCACATCAGAAGCCTGAAAGACACAGAAGAAGTTATATGCATGATATATTCGACCAGAAGCTTAAAGCTTACCTTTAAAGGGCCACTATTATGCTCATTCACAGGTTACACATTTTACAATATATTTACATCATTTCACACTGAATAATTACTTAACAAGTTGCTAAATAATTACTTGATCAAGTTGGTCTAGGAGGGTCTTCATTTCATCTCCATAGGCTCCACCACGTGATCGGTACAACGCGGTCATCTTTGGCGCGTATTCATCCAAAGAAGAGAAAAAGGTACTCTTCAGGTTGGTTTGTGTAATTTTGTAAAACTCGGCACAGATCTTTAAAAAATAATAATAAACAAATAAATAAATTTGAACAGTAAGAATCACTGAAGAATTAGGACTACACAAGACTACACAAGTTACTCCACCCCAAACTGAAATAGTCTTTAATCACTTACCCCCATGTTATACCAAACCGTTCGTCTTCGGAATACAAACTAAGATATTTTTCATGCATTCTGACAGCTCTCCGAGCCTCCCATAGACAGCAATGTAATTAATACAATTAACAGTGATTAACGTTTTAAAAATCTTTGTCAGTCGCAACACGCAGATACATTTTCTGTGTTTATTTGAACATTGATTTGAATGAAAACAACATGTCCGTGTGTTGCGGCTGACATAGAACAGCAAACGCAGTTTGGGTTGAGGTGATACTCTCCAAAATAGCTGTAGAGTGATGCGGAGGAGACAAATTTTTTAATAAAGTTGTAATTTTAGTTTTCTTTGCGTACAAAAGTATTCTTATACCTTCATAAAATTACGGTTGAACACCCGATGTGACATGGATTATTTTACCAGTCTCCTTGCTACATTTCTGGACGTTGATGGTGTTTATTATATTGCTGTCTATCAGAGTTTCAGAGAGCTATCAAATTGCATTAAAAAAAAAAAAGAAATCTTAATTTGTATTCCGAAGACGAACGAAGCTTTTAGGGGTTTTCATCTGCATTTTGGGGTGAAGTAACCCTTTAATCTTTAAATAAATAAATAAATCTCAAATACAATACATAAAACTCACCTGATCTTCCAAAAACAATGCTGGCCATTGTTTTATGACATCAGCCACAAGAGGCTCTTCTTCAACTATCTCTTTCCTTCTCAGAGAGAATGTCAGTTCCATTTTGGAGTCAACAAATGCCATGCTGAAATGTTTCTTCTTCATTTCCTCCTGTAGTGCATCTTTTTCCTTCTGTAAGGAACAATCTGTCTGCCCTACTGGGTTGTCTGGAAGGAAGTTTACCTCACATCTCTTTGCTTTCTTTAGACATCTAGAGTCCTTGTCCACAATTTTTTGGTTCACAGCGACTTCAGAGCAACCTGCCGTTCGTAGTTTCTGACGGTAGTTCCCAACCTTATATTTGATGCTCATAGTCCAGCTGTGATAACCTGTTCCTGAGCCTGGGTCCTTCAGACATGGATACTTTTCAATCAGTGCAGCAGACACAGACTCCAACTCTTGATTGTTTGGGTAAGCTTTGAATGAAAAAATTGCCTGAGCTATGCAATCCAGGATGTCCGTTTTCATTTCTCTTGGTACTGTGAGCAGTGTTCCATCTTCTTTAAAATTCACGTTCCCCTTCTCAAGCCGCAACTCAACATCATAAGAGAACCTGGGAATCGGGAAAGGAGAAGGCCACTGAGAAGTTTCACGCTGTCTCACAGACACAAAGGAGGAACTCTGGTTTGAGCTATCAGTTGGGGAGGACATACTGGCAGTGTCTAAAGAGGAAATCGAGGTCTCTGGTTCTGATTCTTCAGGTACTTTCTGGAGTATCTTCAGCACTGCTCTTTCTGGTGGAAGCTCTGTTATATTGGTCAAGTTACAGAGTTCATTTCCGAACTCAGGATCCTCAAATTGAATCAGAAAATCATCCTTGATTTGAAGCCTTTCTTGAATAATTGTTTTCAAGTGTTCAACCGAAGTGAGATTTTCCAAAACATCCAGCCTCCTAATATTATCAGGGGCCAACACAACACGGAGCAGCATATTCTGTAAAACAAAACTCTGATTAAAAATAAATAAAGTACATCAAGTGTATGGCAAAGCTTGATATGTGGTAACATGCAGAATGACCTAAAAGGGGGTAGTTAAAAGCTGAAAACTTTCATAATTTGCTAAGCCTTCCCAAGTCACATCATTCAAAATCTGTTACTTTCTAATGCAAAAACATTACAAAATTTGGAATATAATGCACAAGTAAAATTGAGTATTTTTAAGCTTTCAGTTTTTTTTTTTATACATTTTTTATGGTAGATATATTGCAGGCTGTCAAATTCCTTAAAGGGATAGTTCACCAAAAATGACAATTCTGTCATTAATTACTCGCCCTCATGTCTATCAAAACACGCAAGACCTTTGTTCATCTTTGGAACACTTTTTGATTAAACCCGAGAGGTCTCTGACCCTACATAGACAGCAAGGGTCCTACCATATTTAAGGTCCAGAAAGGTACCACGGATATTGACAAAATAGTCCATGTGACATCAGTGGTTCAACTGTAATTTTATGAAGCTATGAGAATACTTTTTGTGCGCAAAAAACTAAAATACCTTTATTCAGCAGTTATTTTCCTCTGCGTCACCCTAGCACCATTTTGGAGAGTACCAACAAAAAGTATTTTCATAGCTTCATAAAATTACGATTGAACCACTGATGTCACTATTCTGTTGATGTTCTTAGTACCTTTCTGGACCTTGAGCATGGTAGGACCCTTGCTGTCTATGGAGGGTCAGAGAGCTCTTGGGTTTAATTAAAAATATCTTAATTTGTGTTCCGAAGATGAACAAAGGTCTTACAGGTATTGAATGACATGAGGGTGAGTAATTAATGACAGAATTTTCATTTTTGGGTGAACTATCCCTTTAAAACACCCGCTTATGCATTTTGCATTAGGAAGTCATATAGGTTTAAAATGTAACTTATATATTTTGGGAACAGTTCCTTTCAATCTGTGACATACTTTGTCATGTTTAAGTTCAAATCAGAATAAGATGACTCACTTTTAATGTACACTGTGTGGCCATGTGAAGAACAATTAATGAAGAAAGAATCTCTTTAGCGCGATCATGTTCCTTCCCTGAACTGTATACGATGTGAGAGGATGAGGATCATTAAGATCCTCTGGCTCAAGTATTTCAATTGCACTTGTTTCAGAAACCTCGTAACACCTGTAGTGCTCAGTGTACCACACCTCACTGAAGTGAATTCCATGCAAGTGCACATCAGACACAAGTGACAAAACTTCTTTGTGTGGGTATTTTTTTTTAACTGCAGTCTTCTGCAGTTCATCCAATGTACATGTTCTTATAGTTTTTACCTTCTGCACAGACAGAGGTGATGAAAAGAGACTTGGACCATTCAGATAATGGGCCATCATAAGCTGATGCTTACTTGCCAAGGTTAGTGGAACGTTTTTGAAATTGTGGACATCACGCACAACACCTTTGAAATAGCTGTGCTTTGCCTCAAATCTGATTGTCCAGATTTGTTGAGCTCAACTAATGGCCCAAAACAGCGAACCAGGTGTGGATAGTGCTCCACATAGTGGTGTTTCGGGCGCAATTTCAGGTTTGGGAATGTGTCTTTGAGTAGTTGTCGGTGTTCTACAATTTTTCGTTCTAAAAAGCAGAGGGTTGCTTCTAAGAACTTAACTGACATGACCAACTCCACTATCTCTTTCAAGTCCATCAAAATTTCCCAAGCAGGTTCAAAATTGGGTACAAGATTACCAATCAATAATGGTAATAAGCGTAGTAATGCCCAGTTCTCATGCCCATTCCCACCTATAGTTTTCTTTGAGAAACTGGCCCGGGAAATTACTTGGGGTTTGTTCACTCTGTCTGAGTCCTTGTAAGGAAAGGACTTAATACATTTGTTTAGAGTATCAAGAGTAAAATGTCCCTTTGTGATGAGTTCTTTCAAGCAAACTGATAACTCAAATGGAACAATTCCCTCCAAAGTGTCGTGTAGGACATCTGGTGGGAACCCTCTTATTGGGTGAAAGAAAGAAAGGTGCTTACTGAGGACACATTCTTTCTTTACACCCAGTCTGCTCTGAAGGTCATGGTGATCTCTCAGTTCATTTGTAAGCGAGTTGTGTTGTTCAACGGTTCGAAGCTGAAAACAACTAGCATTTTGTATCTGTATGTCATCTTTGCTGACTTGGCAAAAATCTACATAGGTTTTCAGCCTGAAAACTTTCTTGAAGCCAGCAAGACTGTGAGCCCCCAGATTGTCAGCACATACACAATACACCGTTCCTCTGAGATGAGCATTTAGTGCTTCAACAAACACACCTTTCTGCTCCAGGTCTTTCATGTCTTTTAACAGCGGATCAAAAAATCTGTCATGTCCGAACTGTTTTATATCACTACTTTTTCCGAGTAGCGCAAGTTGTATCGAGGGAAGTGTAGAACGAAATTTGGCAGGCAAATTCAGAAGCACCCAATAAACGGCTGTGATTTTGTGAATCTTTTTTGAAGTCCCCAAGGGATTGCAAACCTCAAATTCATCAGTGTACAATGACACTGAAATGCAATCACTTTGAACCCCTAAAAGTTGGTTTTCTTTGTAATACTGCCCACTACGAGTTGATGTGTACTGTCCTGGTAGATCCTCCTCAACAAAAACTGCTCTTTCCAACACATCAGCTCTGTTCAGCAACACCTGAAGAACTTTCAACACTGGGACATACACAAAGCTATTTTGGTGTAGTCTATCAAATCGGTACTCCACAGGATCGATTACTTGAAAATGCTCTTTAAAATAAGCATTCCATCTGTATTGTGTTGAGAGAGTACCCTTCTTTGCAGTGGCTGTATAAACAGGATTTGTTTTGAGCACTTCTGCAGATATCAATTCAGCAAGCTCCTCTGCCAATGACTCATCAATGTGGCTTTCATACTTTCTTAAAATATCCCTGATCAATTGTTTTGCTGTATACCTAGACAACGAAACAATATCACACATCCAACTTAATATCTCCTGAGTTGCAGTTTTTGAAACATGCAAAATTGTCTGCATGTAAAGGATCAATGATGCCAGTTTGTGCTCTAGATCTCTATACTCTACAGGCTCTAAATACACATTTGTTTCAGGTTCAGAAGGATTTGCAGGAACAGTGACATCAGTAACATTTGACTGCGGATTCGGCATAGGATCTCCTGACTCATCCGACCCTGTGTCTTCATTGCTTTCCAAACCATCAGTTCGCAATGTAACAGAAGAGCTAAAATCTTCAAAACCTTGAGATTTATGCTTCCGAGATATGTGGCTACTAAAAGTCGAAAGGATATTGGTTGTCAGCTCGCAATCTTTAAAAGGACATTTGACTGTGTCATGATTCCTCAAATGATTTCTGATATGGTTTAAAAACTTAGATGGCTGACAAACATCTTTGAAATCACATAACTCGCATGAAAAATTAAAGTGCTCAGTAAATGCAGCAGCTTGTTTGTGTGATCTTGTCAAATGTGTTTTCAACGCACCTAAAGTTTTAAAAGTGCAGACACAGTCAGTGTACAAGCAAGGATGCTGCCAGGATCGCCCTTGATAGTGCCGGAGCCTGTAGTGTTTCAAGAGGACGTCTCTGCTACTGTGGGCAAATTTGCAAATCTTACACTGCATTCCAAACCTATGAAAAGAAAAACAAAAACAGTTTGACATGTGCAGGGTTACATTCCAACTAAACTGACATTAATTGTTTAAAACACAACATAACAAATAAATATTAAATACAAAAAAGGAGAATATTAGATGAATAACATTCAGTGCAAAATAATAATGCCAAATTACATTTAAGTCTAGTTACATCGTGCTAAGAAGAGCTATGTAAAAAACAACCTAAGCTCCTGAAATACTAGACATTTGCTGATAACTCAACATGATTATATTTTCAGTGTTTTAGACCTGATGTTATGTAAAGCACGTACGTCTATAAGATTAGACACAATGGTTAACAAGGTTAAGAATGCCCTATAATTTACTTAAATGTAAAATGCATTTTTTACTCATCTATTTAACAATTCTAACCTCCCTTGTCGATCCTGTAACGTTATTCACTCAGATTACATTTTTTTTCCCAAGTTGTGTTCTGTTTTGTGGCGTGACTGGATGAACAATAATCACTTTTTTTGCATTAGCCAAAACTGATTTGCAGAAATCAAAAGGAGAACGGTAAAATGGAACTGACCAGCCGGCAGAGGATTCTGCTTGGTCTTAAAGCTTTCCTCTAATGCAAATCAAGCAACGATTTGTCCAAAAAGAAAGATTAATTCTCAATTTAGCATTTGTAAATTGCATTAGGCGTATGACTACGTAAACGTGAAAAAATGAGCTCCGTATAGCTTTCGTATGCTTCTTTGATTACCTAAATACTCCATCCACAACACACAATCCACTTAAATACAGTTTATTATAATAACTTTACACACTAAAATTGTGTATTTTGATACATTTAATTCAAATTTTACAAAGTAAACTTAACATGGCCTTCAAGTGAAGCACGTGAAGTGAACTACAAGATCGCTAAATAGCTGTCTGAGCTCGTTGGAAAACATCATCACATTTATAGAATAGCCTTTTCGAAAGACAACGTAAAATTTCAAGTTTAATATTTGTTTATCTTATTTAGGTTATTTTCTAAAATAAAACTAGAACAAAGCTTACCTGAAGCGGACAACATCCAGCCCCTTCTAAAACGCAGTTGATGAGGGGAAGCCCCGTGCAAAGTGCCGCGGAAACAGACTGCGCATGCGCAATGACAGGAAGTTAAACGGTCGAACCAAAAAATCAAAATATCATGTTTACCCAACTTAACTATTTATTTTCATTGGACAAAATAGTAGTAAACATGAAGTTAAATCTTTTTTATAAGTAAACTCAACACTATGCTCGAAAAATTGTCCACCTAACTTATAATTTTAAACTGAGTTAACAATTTGCAAGTTGGATTTTTTACAGTGCACTAGAAGTAAGTGTTTTATCTCATTTAAAATATGTATTTAAGTAAGTGTTTTACTTCATTTACATTATGTATTTTATAAGATAACATTACTTTATGATGACATTTATACATTCTGCATGACATCTGCTTGCTTTAATGGGCGCACACACTGAACATTCAAGTCTGGAGCGGAAGGAGTTACCATGGAAATGGGGTGGAAACTCACATCTCCCACTGTTGCTTTCACAAATTTCAGGTAAGTTTAGTCTCTAATATTACACAAATAGTACATACATGTGTTCCTGACACTTTCTTTCATGTAAATGACACACTTCTGTTGAATATTTACTTTATAGAAATGGTTTTGTCTTCAGAAAAAGTCTGTTAGCATCTGAACTGTAATGCTAACTATAAGAGGTAAGTTAGGTTAACTATTGACGAGCTCTTGTTTATGAAAGTTTGGGCTTTTAATGTCATCTTAATTAACATTATTTGCTGTTTTGCTTTTTTTTTTTATAAAGGTTTTGCAGGCAATTTGTCATTGGATGAAAGGAAGTAAGCTAATTTATTTAAACTAGAAGTATGCAATATACCGTTAATCGGATACAAAATTAACATGGAGCGTGAAAATGAGCTGAAAGTACTTTAAGCATGTTTTGACCTTTCATGGTAAACAAATATTGATTCCACTTGTCCTGTGACTTCAGCAGTTTCAGAAAAAACTTCTACGACACAGGAAAAGTTCCTGATTTGAAAGTTTCTGAAGAGAGCTGCTGACAGAGATATAAAAAACACAGGTGATCTGAGAAAGCTTATTAAATTACTTTATATGTATCTTTCATAATATATTTAGCCTATATCACCATGCATCTGTAATTTTCTTTTGCAAAATTATATATATCTATATACTTTTATGTTTGTTTGCTTGTTAGATATTTTAAAATGACTTTAACATACAAACATAAGTAACACTGTATATGAGCATTAAATAAGTAAACCTAAAAATGTAAATTCTGTTATTAAACTGTATTGTTTTGTATATTCTATATATTATTTATTTTCCTTTTCTGCATTTCACCTTTGCTATAGTTTACTTCTAATAAACCTGACATTGTATAATAAATATTGTTGACAGATTGTTTATGTTCCAGATTGTTTGTGTTCCTTCCTAGAATCTTCCATTCTAATGGCCGTACACCAGAGTTGGTCGAAAAACATCTCTAGACATTATGAACCATATGACTAGTAAGTAACTTAAACATACACTACCATTCAAAAGTTTAAGGGTCAGATTTGTCATGTATTTGAAATAAGTCTTTTATGGCAACAACTGCTGCATTTATTTTATTAAAATACAGTAAAACTGTAATATTATGAAATTACCATTTTTAAATAACTATTTTCTATTTCAATATGTTTTAAAAAGTGATCTAACCTGATTTTGCAGCATCATTATGCTTACACCGTGTCTACACTGGGCGCGAATGGCACGACAAAATACAGTAGAACCCGTTATAATCATTGATGCTGTCTACATTGGATGCGGCGAGGGGCGACACGACAAATCCCATACAGTAAACTGCTACCACATTCTATTTATGACGAATTACATTGTACAATGTATTCGCATAGAAAACAGTTATTTTAAATTGTAATAATAAACATTACTGTTTTTATTTATGATCAAATAAATGCAGTTTTGTTGGTGAAGAGACTTATTTCAAAAACATAAACAAAACTGACCACAAACGTTAATAACACAAGGGATTTAAATATTAGTCCATTTATTCTAATAAAGTGCAAGAAGCTTTTAAAAATATTAATGTAAACAGATTTTTTTTTTTTACCTTTGGTGATTTGTATTGTATGCCAAGAAGGCAATGCACAGTGACGTAGATTGTCTGTATATGCTGGATGCAAACCAGAGCGACCATTGAAAGTCATTTGAACTTTGTGTCAGTACATGATAAATAGAACGCGGCATCAGTTTGCTGTCGGGGATTTGTAGTGTTGTGCTGTGCCTCATCCAGTGTAGACAGCATCACTGATTATAATAGTGTCTATCGTATTGTGTCGTATGTTGTATGCATTTTGCTCACGGTGTTAAAACTGGTATGATGCCATTCATAACTAATAGAACTTTTCTATTTCAGAGACTGAAAATCATTAATAAAACACAAAGTAATGATAACTTATTTTAACAATATAGTAAGACTAACAAGAATAAATAAAAATGCATCTGTGACTTCATATTGCTTCTTATTTTCCAGTGGATTGATAGCTCCAACACCAATTAATCAGACCTGAGCAGCTGATCAAGGATCACCAGAAACTCTGCAGAACTTCAGTACCCAGTCCTCAATAAGTCCTCAATAACCAGGACTGGAAACCAGAGTTGTAAGTCATCAATCTAGCAGTCATCCTGCCTCTCTGAATTGTCATGTTTAGAGCATATTTCAGGAGGTCTCTCGAGGTCCACTTACATGCGTTTTGCTCCAACCTAGTCCAGTGTGTCTGAACAAACTAATCAAGGTCTTCAGTTTAACTATAAATTTACCTGAACTATGGGTGTGTATCTCTCAGGTCCCTTGAGTGGTTCAGTGGTTAAAGGAGAATCCACTTCCAGAACAACAATTTACAAATAATGTAGTCACCCCCTTGTCATCAAAGATGTTCATGTCTTTCTTTCTTCAGTTGTAAAGAAATTATGTTTTTTGAGGAAAAGATTTCAGCATTTTTCTTCATATAATGGACTGATCCCAGCCGAGGAAGAAGGGTCTTATCTAGCGTAACGATTGGTTATTTTAATAAAAATAATACAATTTAAATACTTTTTAATGTCAAATGCTCGTCTTTATCTTGCTCATCCCGACCTCTGTTTTGTTCCGGTTCGTAGGGTATGTCGAAAAACTCCTATCTCATGTTCTCCCTCAATTTCAAAATCGTCTTATATCGCAGTTTTACCTTTTTTGTTAAGGGTGTTTGATCTTCTTGGCATGTTCACTTTGCAAAGACTGGGTCGGTACTTCTGCAGCGATGTAGGATGATTTCGAAATTATTTTTCAAGTTGAGTGAGAAAATACGATTGGAGGTTTTCAACATACCCTAACTGTCTTGAGTCAGAATACACAGAGTTCAGGGAGAGAAAGACAAGACGAGCATTTGAGATTAAAAAGTATTTTAAATTGTATTCTTTTAATGAAAATAACTGATTGGTTCGCTAGATAAGACCCTTCTTCCTCAGCTGGAATCATTTACAACCGCATTTGGGATTGTTTGAAGCTGCATTTAAACTACATTATGGAATTTAAAAATTGGGGCACAATATCAGTCCATTATATGGAGAAAAATGCAGAAATGTTTTCCTCAAAAAACATAACGACTGAAGAAAGAAAGACATGAACATCTTGGATGACAAGGGGGTGACTACATTATCTGTGAATCTTTGTTTCGGAAGTGGACTTCTCCTTTAAGGGATGCCTTAATCACAAAATGTTTACTGTGCACTGAAATGTGTGCTCCCTAAATAGCTGTGAAAACCAGGAAGCATCGATGCTCACTACGTTCCCTTATAGGAAGTTCTGAAGCTCAAAACTTAAGAGATAATTCACTACAAAATGACATGTGACCGATTTTAAAACACAAACCAATATCAGATTTCAGCATAAACATACATCTCTAGACAGGTAATGTCTAATCTAGCAAACATTTACAATTTATTTATGGCTGAAATCTTGCACATTCATGTAACAAAGTATTTATCATAATGTACTGTAAATAGCATCAAAAGAGATATTCATTTTAATGCTGTGTGTAAATTTCAGTAGTGATGCTGTACAGTGAGGACGGAAATAGTCACCAGTCACTGTCCTTATCAATGTCTGAATTTGTGAACGCAATTTATCAATTCACAACCTAGCAAACTATTAAGGTGATTGAGATGCACCCTCTGTATGGCAGTGGACCTTTAGGCCCAGAGTTGAGAAGAACCCCTGACACACTAATTAGTTAATAATCACTCATGAAGAATGAGGACACTTTCATTTGAACAGAAATATGCAATATTTGACTCATATTCAGTGATGTTATTATTTTCTATTCCTTTTTGTGTCAATCACAGCTAAATAAAACCAAAGGCCATTCAGCTACAGGTCACTGCATCTTTTGCTGTGTAAGGTTTTTTTTTTTTTAAATGTCAAACACATTCTCAGTATTTATATATGTTTCGGCTTTTATAACCATTGTAGGAATCACTGTTTCAGTACAGTTCTTATGTACTGTCCATTTAACATTTCAGCAGCTGAATTCTTTTAGTACTTGCATAGTAATTTTAATTTTACCACATTTGTGATGCATATATAGGAAGTGACATAAAACTGTTGAAAATTCTAGAAAATCGTTCTCATGCTGTAAGTCAGTTCCCACTCTTTTGTTTATTTGTTTGTTTGTTTTTAACATTTACATTTTGGTTCTTGTTTTCTTTCTCATTTTTAGATGCTGAAGAAAAAGCAGCCAGGCTAAAGCATCTAAAGTGGAAACTTTTGTCGTGGCTCGAAAATTCAGGATTGGGATGGTGGAAGGAGCAGAAGAAGCAGAAGACCAGAGATCAGGCAGAGATCTACTGATGCCCCTGAGGGAACCAATTAACTAATGTGTTAGTTAAACCAAACATTTTCAGCACTCACCTTCATGTCTTTCCAAACCTGTAAAACGTTTGGTCATCTTCGAAACATAAATGTAGATCTTTTTAATGAAATCTGAGAAATTTCTGTCCCTCTATTTCACAGTTTATGCAACTACCACTTTCGAGCCTCAGAAAGGTAGTAAAGACAGCATTAAAGTAATCCATGTGACTCCAGTTGTTTAACCTTCAGTTTATGAAGTGATGTCAATGGTTTATATGCACAAAAAACATAGCCTTTTTTTTCACACACAAACAAAAATCTTATGGTGCTTTTGTGAAAATGTGTTGGAGATACCTAATGTATGAATAAAGATGTAATTTTGTTGTTGCTGTTTTTTGCAAGGCATCTGTTAAAAATATCTTTATTTGCGTTCTGCACAAAAGTTTTTTGTGGGTTTGGAGTGACATGAGAGTAAGTGATTAATGGCAAAATTAGCATTTTTTGGGTGAAATATGTTCTAATGTGGTTAGAATTGGTCATTGTCCTGTGTTATAAACATTTTCAGTATTTTAAAGATTATTGTTTTGAAAAATCAGTTTCAAATAAATACTGCTCCTTTGAAAGTTCTATTTGAAGAATACTGAAAATGTGTTTTCCACAAAAAATATTGTGCAGCACAACTGTTTTCCACATTGATAATAATCAGAAATGTTTCTTGAGCAGCAAATCATATTAAAAATATTTTCTGAAGGGTCATGTAACACTGAATACTGGAGTAATTATGATGAAAATGTAGTTCACGTGAATAAATTACCTTTCACAGTGTATTCATATAGAAAACAGTTATATTTTATAGTTTTATTGTGTTTACGGTATGTTTAATCAAATGCAGGCTTAATTTGTGAGCAGGAAAGTGTTTTTTTACTTGAAAGATGTATTTAATGTGTCAATAAATGTTTTAGTACTCTTTTGTGAATTGTCTTATTTTGAATATGAGATAAATATAATCATGAATTTACGGTTGAAATTCGGCCTGAAAAAGACGTCTTTTTAACTTTCACTTTACAACCATATTTAGACGTAATTTGGACGTCTTTTTATAGACGTCTTTTCGTCTTTCACTTTTCGACCAAATTTTCACGTTGTTTAGACGTCTGGCATTGTCGTCTTTTCGACGAGTTTTTGCTGGGTGGGTTCACTTTTCAACCAAATTTTCACATTGTTTAGACCAGGGGCGCAGATGATCAGCACTAGCAATGTATGACTAAAATGTTATTTGTCTATGCCAAACACCTACCATAACTTCATGCCTTCTGCAAAATATGTTTTATTTAGCTCAAATTTAACGTGGTCGCATTTGTGCGAGTGCATGGTCTGTCTGCACTGCTCCAAAGCTTCTGTTCTATAAAGTGCCATTGCAGCAGGAGTCAGAATTCACTAATCACATAAAGAGAGCCGCATTCAGTGCGATCGCTTCGGATGTAGAACCTGGTTTATACCACTAGCCGCGTCAGCACGAGCGCGAAGGTGCGCACAGCTCGCGGCAAAAATGACTCGAATATTGAGGAAACGATGGCGGACGGAGGAATTTGGTTTTCAAGCTAAAGTAAAGTTTTTTTTTTTTTTTTAACGCTTCTTAAACAGATTCTTAAACAGAGAAGGTGAACATGTTGATATTCTTGTGGAAAAATAAACATGCAAGCATTGTCACCGACAGAGTTTCACTTTTCTTTTTGTTTTCATTTTGAAAAACTCATTTACCTCACGTTATGGAGACTTTCTTTTAATTTTATTTGATTCCTCAGTGTTTTCTAAACGTTCTGTAATTAGTCTGTATAGGCTAATACAGCATGTGGTGTATGCCATGCTTCATCTTATTCGTTTTGTAGCCCGTTTTATTGTTGTTATGCTTTTAATAAAGAATAGGCTACCAATGAATCCATCTTTTTTATTTTTTGTCTTAAAAATTGAAAGGTGTATACATGTAAGCAAAACAGACAATAATCTTTTCTTGTAAAATGTGACAAGATCGCGAATTCCAAAGTGAAAGTGTCTGAAGCGCGACTTATAGCAAAAGAGAAACTCCCGTTCACAAACTTCAAACCAAAAATAATACTACTGATGAAAAAAAAAACGTACGGGTTGAGGGTTAACTACTTTCGTTACCATATAACCATAAACTATGATAAAAGTTAATCAGCATGCATTGATTAAAGTTGTAATCCAAAAAAAAAAAAAGCAAAGCGACAAATTTATGTGCTCCTGCAGCCAACTGAGAAAGTTAGTCGCAAATGAGCGACCCGTGGAAAGAATGAGTCTAAAGCCCTGTGTCAACCAGCAACTGATTCTGAAGCAGTAGCGACAGTAATTAAGGAGCGGCGGCAGGGACGATGAGTTTATGGTTATTATCAGTGGTGGACGAAGTACACAAGTTGAGTACTTGAGTAAAAGTACAGATACGTATAATAAAATATTACTCCAGTAAAAGTAAAAGTGCTTCTCTTTTAATTTTACTCGAGTGAAAGTACAAAAGTACCCGATTTTTTTTAATGTACTTAAGTAAAAAAGTACTGATAGATTTATTTTGCAATTTTATATAGGCTACTTAATTTAATTTTATATTAGCACATATTTTTTTTTAGAATCCTACTGCTCAAAATACCTGGGATTTTCCCAAAAAATACATTTTTGTTGTTGATGTACCTGAGAGAAAACAGATTTGACCATCAAATTTTTAACCAGTAAGAAAAAAGTTTTAAAGCTTGTTTTGCATAACGTCACAGTTATATATGACATGAGAATAAGGCCTGAAGTTAGCAAGAACATTTTAAGGAAAATGTAATTATATTTTCATAGTGATTTTTTCCTTTCAAATATTATCTGTGTAAAAACACCCCTGGCCCAATGCCCCCAGAGGGCCTCACTTCCCACTTTGATAATTATTGTAGTTACCATGTTCTGAGCATGACATCCTTTTTTTTTCTCTCAGATGTAATCTATCTATGTGGTTAAATAAAAATATGTGGACTTTGTATCTAAAAATTATCTCAACTTAGCACCAGCAAGCAGCTAGACAGTTAGCATCAGCTAACAATATTTACTTATTTTCAGTATGGTTATGAATAAACATTCATATCTGTCTACTCTAGCTGATCCAAACAGTATAAAACATTATACGGTTGCTAAACAATATAAAAACAGACGTCACGTAGGGCTACATGCGTAGCATTTTAATACAACTGCTAACGTTACATCAGCGAGGAATATGAACGTGCAGGAGTTATTTTATTTAAGCTGTTATTTAAATTTTTCGTTTTTGATGTGTCTGAATTCAAGCATTTCAGTGCGCTTAAACAGATCACCCTTTACAGCAGATGTAATTCACAAACAACGGACAGCTTTGACCTAAATATGATTTTCAGTTATAATAATTAATCCTAAAATTCAACATTAGTAACCTACTTTTCGCAGCATCAGTCGCGCGTGCACAAGATCTCCCAGTTCTTACTTGTGAATTCAGTTGACTGGAGACTCGCTCTAAACGGATCATTTGAATCAATGGGTTGTCGACTCGAGAACAGCTGCAATCGGATCATTCCAATTCGTGAATGAATCGTTTGGTGCGATTGGCGAATCAATTGAACAGGTTCATTGAAAAGAATCAGTTTATTCATGAATCAGACACGGCTTGTACGTCTCAGAGCACGTGATATATTATAAGGAGTAACGATATGTTTTATGAAATGTAGTGAAGTAAAAAGTACGATCTTACGCTTTGGAATGTAGTGAAGTAAAAGTAAAAGTTACTCAAAATAAAACTACTCCAGTAAAGTACAGATACTTGAAAAATGTACTTAAGTACAGTAACGAAGTACAGCTACTTCGTTACTGCCCACCACTGGTTATTATGATTATTTACATCTCCGTTTTCCAGGTACTTTGAATGTTTATGCTTTTGAGGTTTTTAAATAAGCTTGATATATGTTTGGGAAGATGTTCTGTTTATGTTTTGTTGGCATGTCGAATGTTTTCTGTATTATATTTCGTTTTTTAGACTAATGGCAATTGCTAACTGGGATAGTGTTCAGTAGCTAACTTAGCTAAATTCGGTTATGTGTGTGGCATGCAATGCATAAAGTAACTGTGATGAAGAAGGCAGGAAATTGATGAGGAGGGACAAATTGACAATGTTAAGCAATGTATTTATGGGTTTATTGCCACTGCAATTGATTTTGATATTTTGAGCATTGTTTGTTCATTAGCTGACTTGCCTGTTGTGTTTGATTGTATCTGTTGAGGAGAAAAAAGTGAGAAATAATGTCAGTTTGCATACCTGTTGACTATGGAAGAATATTATTTTAATGTGTATATTATTTTAATGTTTAAAAACAGTAAATTGTTAAATTATTTATACTATTATTTATATTATTATACTTTTGTTTATATTATTATTATTTAGAAAAAGCTTTTTGTGAGGACTTTTTTTTTGTTTTATATCTCAATTGCTTACTTGCTTATCTGCAAGTAAGCAAAATGTAGCAGTCACAGTCCTGTCAGACCCATGCCACTATCAAGCTTACCACTGTCCTTTTGTCACGCAGTATCATTAAGATGCAGAAAAGAAAGAGGCAGGAGAAGATTGACACCTTTTTCAAGAGAAATCCTGTAAGTGTAGTTGAGAGATGAAAGTTGAAAAATGTTGACATTAAACAACAGTAGCCTATTACCATTAGATGCTGTTTGCATTTATTTCATTGTATTACTTTTCAATATTCACTGAGGTTTTCTAGTGCCACAGCTGTAACTGTTTGAACCTATTACCACTGCAACCTTGTTTAGGAGAGGACGTTGCTGGAGGCATTGGTTTCAGAGGCAGCACAGGAAGGTTCACAGGTGAGCAATTAAATGAATGTTACAGTTTGTAAAAGAGGTTTATGAAGGAAGAGGGGCTGTGTGTGTGTTTGTGTCATGGGTGGTGCTTATTTCCATCTCAGGTGCACAAGTGTGTATGGTGTGTTTATATCAAATTCACAAATTCATTTTAAATGTTTTGATTAGGGTGTATGTGAGGATGTGGCCAGGAGTGAGGAAGACAGAGATGAAGAGGGAGTAAAAGGCAGACAAGAAGCAGACAGACAAGAAGCAGACAGTAAAAGAAAAACACAGTGAGGGGGAAGTCAGAGAGGATAAGGATGAAGATGAAATGGTAGAGAGAGGAGCAGAGAACACAGACGTGGATGTTACTCGCCATCAGTTCAGTAAACCCAATCAACCAGATCCAAAATTAATTTCTAAACAGTCCTTGCCCAAATATACTCTGAGTTTTCAAACTCAGTGGTACCAGAAATTTCCATGGCTCCATGTGAGTCCTGATGTTGAGGGTGTATTGTGCTTTTACTGCTCCAAAGCCTTTGACTCGGGGACATCATCTCTTGCCAAGAATGCTGATTCAGCATTCATTTCATCTGGGTTTAAAAATTGGAAAAAAGCCCTTGAACGATTTACTGTGCATGAGCGATCTGATAGTCATAAGACAGCCATGACAACGCACATCTATGAAAATCGATCAGTACAGGTTCAGCTATCTAGTGTGAGTGTGAAACAGCAAGAGGAAGCAAGGGGATGTCTTCTCAAAATCATTGGTGCTGTGCAGATGTTGGCTAGGCAGGGCTTACCTTTTAGAGGCCATGAATGTGGTGAAGGAAATTTTGAACAGGTTCTGAAGTACAAATCAGAGGATGACCCCTCTCTAACCAAGTGGTTGACATGTGGTAGAAAGGATGTATATACTTCAGCTATTGTTCAAAATGAAATCCTAAGTTTGTTCAGCAGCATGATCATACGTGAAATAGTTGAAAACATCAGATCACTTCCACACCTGCAGTACTCTGTGATGATGGATGGGACACAAGATGTGTCTGGAAAAGAGCAAGAGGCAGTGTGTTTGAGATATGTTGACAAGGATTTAGTTCCTCATGAAGAATTTATTGGTCTTTATGAAGTTTCTTCGACATCTGGAGAAAATCTAGCAAAAGTAGTCATGGATGTTTTGCAGCGCCTAAACTTGCCTATCACTGGGTTGCGTGGCCAAGCATATGATGGGGCCGCAAATATGGCTGGCAAATACAATGGAGCACAGGCCATTATAAGAAAAATACAACCTCTGGCTCCCTATGTTCATTGTGCTGCACACTGTGTTAACCTAATTACACAGAGGTCCTGTACTGCCTCAATATTTATCCGTAATTCTCTGGATTGGGTCAATGAGTTGGGTGTGTTGTTTGGGCAGTCAGGGAAACTGAAGGACATATTTAAGGGAATTGCAAGGTCTGAGGGGGGTGAGGGTCCATGTCACACTATAAGACCTCTGTGTCCAACAAGGTGGACCGTTCGCACTAGTGCCATCCGCACTGTGCTAAACCAGTACGAGTGCATAATCAAGGCTTTGGCTGAAATGGCAGTGAGTCAGTCTGATGCGGCTAGTAAGGCACAGGGGCTTTATGACACATTTCAGCAGGGAAATGTTGTCTTTGGTCTTCTGTGTGCTTTGGAGATCACAGGGGAGTTGGAGGTTTTGAATATGTCCCTCCAGAGCACAATTCAGACCATAGATGGGATGCTTTCAGCTGTTGCCTGTGTTAAGGAAAGTTTCAGCAAAAAGAGAAACTCCGAGAGTTTTCAGGCTCTTTACACGAAAGCAACAAGTATGTGTGAAACACTCCATCTCACTCCTATTGCCACTCCTCGTGTCCATATCCCACCTCAGCGCTTCACAGGTAATGCTCCTACACATGTACATGTGTCCCCTTCTGACTACTACAGGACTGAATTCTACAAAGTTCTGGATGTTGCTGACATGCAGTTTAGAGAAAGATTTGAGCAGGAAGGAATGCAAATGTTAAGGCACCTGGAACAAGTTCTATTAACTGGAAAAATACATGTTGTTGTCCAACAGTACCCAGAAATCAACCCAGACATCCTCAAAGTTCAGCTTGCATTGTTCAGAATGAAGTACAGCTTCCAGTCTAGTACTGAAGTTGTTGCAGTTCTTCAAGGAATGACCCCAGAGGTCCGTGGTCTCTTTGACCAAGTCGAAACAGTTGCCCGACTCCTCCTAGTTGTGCCTGTGTCATCAGCAGAGTCAGAAAGGAGTTTCAGCAGCCTCCGGAGGCTGAAAACATGGCTACGCAGCACGATGACCCAAACTCGCCTCAACAGTGTTGCTGTGTGCCATGTACATAAAGACAATCTGGACAGGGTAAACAGAAAAAAGGTTGCTGAGCAGTTTGTCTCTTGTAAGGAGAGCAGAAAGAGCACTTTTGGTTCTTTTAAATGAGAGATATAGTTGGTCATATATTATTTGGTCAGTTGTTGTTGTTGTTGGTTGCATTTATATATGTACATAGTTGTTTATATTTTTGTTCTGAATATACAGTATGTTGTTTGTATGAAATGTTGTCTGTATATTTGGAGTAACAAAATAATTTCTCCCTGAGATTATTAAAGCATTTCTGATTCTAAATCTTTAGCAAGTCTAGCAAGTGTGTTCTGAGTGTGTTTTTAGTATCACTCTAGTATCACTATCACTCATTTAAATTGAAAGCTTTTTATATCTTGTATGTTAATACCTTTTGTACCCTTCTGTCATTGTATTCATCATTTTTATTGTTAACAAACAAACCACATTCATCCCCCACACTTTGGAAAAGCTTGCTACGCCCCTGCCTGTGCCGCCCCTGCTGCTGAAGGAGCCACACAGAAGCTGAGCGAGAGGAGAGGAGAAGAGAGGAGAGGGGATGAGAGGGGGCGCAGAGTACAGTTCACCTCTCCCAAATGAAGCGGACAAGGAGGTGGGCTAAACTATGTCAGTGACACCTGACTTTATTACAAATAACGCACATTTCATTCAAAATATTACTTTGAAAAAAAAGAGAAAAATAATTATAAACACAGACCAATAAGTTGCACTTTTTTTATTTAATTAATTGTGTGAAATTGCTAATAAAAGTAGGTAATAAAAAACGATTATGATGTGGAGGTGAATTGGTTTAGTCTTGACTTCTGGTCGTGAGTGACAGCGTTGGGGGACGGGAAATCTGTTGATTGTCGATTACAAAGTAAACACAGCGATGGAGAGAAAAAGGCCAAAGCTGTCAGGCGCCCAATTTAGGAAAAAAAGAAAAGAAGATGAGGAGAAACGGGCAAAAGATGAAGGTATGCAACAATGTTCTCTCTGTATGATTAAGGTATTCATGTCATTATGTTAATTAGTGGTATAACGTCAACTCTTAGGTTTGTTAGCCTTCTTGCTAATGATGCTTGCTATGCGTACCTTGCTAAAAAAACACAATAAAAGCCTAATATACAAACCATCACAGAAATTCTAATGGTTTCTATTAAATAGCATTACGAACCATTAACTTTTTCCAGTGAAACAAAATTCCTTATTGTTCTGTGTTTTGGACAATTTTCCAATAGGATTTACCATCCCACCCACCAATAGAATCCATCATATACCAGACACTGTTATACTTACCATTAAAACCAATACAATTCCCATTATAACCATTAAATCCATTACATTTTCTATTATTTTTGGGCAGGGTTCTATTGTTTTTTCAGCAGTGTATACAACATGAGATCTTTACAAGTAAATTTAACCACAAAATTATGCTTTGCAACAAAACTGTTGCAAGTACAGTAATTTATTTCCATTGTCTATGTTAATGTTGGCTATAGCCAATATATTTACAATATATTTACAGTATAATGTAAATATATTGGGGTTGGGGGGGCGCCGGGAGGAAGTCTCGCCCGGGGAGCAATTCAGTGTAGAACCGCCACTGGGTACACCGACGAACTACTATAATAAACAAAGCAACAATCAGTGAGTCAAGCCAATATATAAAGATTTCACCAGCATCAAGAGGCCAACATTACCTGGATCACATTTTTCTTAGCTCACTCTGCTACTATAATGTGCTTTCTAAACACAGAATTGCAGCAGCAAAAAAAAACAAAAAAAAAAACATGATGGTGTTATAATATCAACAACCAAGTGACCAACTAAAGCAAACACTATTCACCAACATGGTAACCTTCAAATGGAATTCACTAAAACTAGGAAAATAAACCTCTGTTAATTCTCAGTAAGAACTTCTGCATGACAAATAAAGTCAAACTGTTTGTGGAGTTGTTTAATCCTCCTTTGCTGAGATCTTAAGAAATGTAATGTCTTTTATTTCAGTTGATTTTGTCTGTGACTGGATGTCAGTTGCAGTAATTCTAAATAATTTATAATCTTATTTCTTAAATGGGAAATTTTGTTTTGATTACATCTTTTTATTTAGATCATAACTAACTAGAATTTAAATTAATTGACTTTCTTCAACAAGAAAAATAAACTTTCATGCCAGTTTAATAAAACAGTTTTCATGGAAATATTGTTTAGTGCAAATTATTTATTTTTCATTGGCTCAAGTTATAAAATATAGATTTGAACCATTACCCTAAATTTTTTTAATTGGATGAACGAAAACATTTTTTCAGTGCAGTTATTCCCTTCAATTTAATGCTATCATTATTATATGAAATCTATGACTCTCACTACATCTAAAATAGTGTCCACAGAGAAGGGTTCAATCATTCATAGGCAATAAAATGCATAATTAATATATATATATGATGAAAAAGAGCTTGTTTTATCGAAATGAACACGTAATAATATCTCATATCAAAGCAATGTTGTTATTTTCAAGGACACATTCATGTTTCATACGGTTTCAAAGTTGTGTCCTCACTTTTTGTCAACACCGTCAGATATTTAGTAAATGTAAAAAATAAATAAATAAATAAATAATAATAGTAATAATAATAATAAAATCAGGGGATCAGGGGCAGCTGTTACTGTAACATACGCCCTTGCCACATTCCACCTCTGCAGAATACTACTACATGAACTCTGAATCAGAATCAGAAAGAGCTTTATTGCCAAGTGTGTACAAGAAATTTGTTTTAGCATCCCAGGCTTCCAGTGCACAGAGACAACACACAGACAATAAAAATAAACTGAGAAAAAAATACACATATGTAAATATAAATAGACAAAAATTTAAATTAAATTTAAAAATAAAAGAAACTGTATATACAGTTGTGCATGATAGGAATGGAATAGAATAGAATTGGATGCCGGGATGTACTAGGATGTAGGTGGTAACAAATAAGTACAAGGTTATTGCACATATGTCTTATCGCACAGGTTATAACTGCATCTGTCTCTGATGTAGACTTGTGAAGATTAATTATAATGCGGATCCCATACTGTAACCTAAAATAAATGTGCTCTATTACTATTACTATTCATAGTCAAGTGTTTGTGCGGGAAAGTATTAATGCTCATGCCTGACAGGGAGGCGCCCACGCGATCACTTGAATTTTTTTTTTCTTATAATGAAATAACATAAAAATGGGGTGCCTCGCATACATAAAAAAATATTTACAGATAGCTTGAAATGTCGACTTGTAAACGAACCTATTCAAAACGAACGTCTCAGGTTACGTATGTAACCCCGGTTCCCCGAGGGAACGAGACGCTGCGTCGAAACGCTATGGGAACGCCTCCAGCGTGACCACGCTCTGAAACACGTGTGCAAACAGTCCAATGGAGAAGCGAGACGTCACAGGCGGGGTGACGTAGAGACCAGGAAGCTTAAAAGCACGTGCAGTGCATGCAGCCGGCAGCTTCTGAATAGAGAAGCAAGCGCTGCAGGGATGCCAGAAGTATGGCCCGAGACGCAGCGTCTCGTTCCCTCGGGGGAACGTAACCTTACGTAACATACGTAACCTGAGACGTTTCCCTTCAGGAACTCGAGCTGCGTCAAAACGCTATGGGAACGAGATGCCCACGCCACCAGACTTCAGATCCCTGCCTAGTGTGGAAGAGCACAGCTAGGGCGAGAGAAAAAGAGCCTTAAAGTCAAAGGGGTGGACATTCCACAGCATTCTGAAGCCAACTTAAGAGAAGAGAGCCTTGAACCCCAAGAAGGGAGGGTCAGAGGACTCAAAGCTATGAAATAGCATCCCGACCACACTTAGCAAAGCTACACCTGGCCAGAGGCCTAGGCCTCAACACACCGCGGAGGAAACGTGTAACGAGGGGGTTCCTACCCACTGAGGAGCCACCCAGAGGGGCGTGGTAGGCCGAAATAGCCACCACGTAGACCTTCAGGGTGGAGTGGGCTAACCCTGTGGAGAACCGATCCTGCAGAAACCCCAGCACTGTACCAACTGGGCAGTTAACTGAGTCCTGCTGGCGGTGTCCACACCATGAAGTGAAAGGTTTCCACTTCAGGGCGTACAGTTTCCTCAAGGAGGGAGCTCTGGATTGGAGGATGGTCTCAACAACCTCAGTTGAGAGACCAGAAGCTATGAGGTGTGCCCCCTCAGGGGCTGCACCCAGAACTTCCAAAACTCCGGCGCACTCTCTCCAGAACTCCCGGGAGCAGAGCGATCAGGGGAAAAGCGTACAGACGAAGCCTCGGCCACGTCTGTACCATGGCATCCAGCCCCAGTAGAGCTGGATAAGTCAGAGAGCACCAGTGGTGACATTGCGCGTTCTCCTAGTCGCGAAGAGATCCACCTGAGCCTGGCCAAAAACTCTCCAAATCTGCTTCACCACCTCAGGGTGAAGCATCCATTCCCCGGGCCTCAGCCCCTGCCTCGACAGGATGTCTGCTCCCATATTGAGATACCCAGGAACATGAACCGCTCTCAGCGAGAGGAGTCTGTCCTGGGACCACACAAGAATCTGGTGCGCCAGCTTGTATAAGGGGCGCGAACGCAGACCTCCCTGGTGGTAGATGTAATAGACCACTGCTTTGTTGTCGGTGCAAACTAACACATGGTGGCCTATTAGGTCCGGGAGAAAGTGTTTCAACGCTCGAAACACGGCCAGCATCTCCAGGCAGTAGATGTGCCAAGTGAGATGGCGACTGCTCCACAGACCGCGGGCGGGGTGGCCACTCATGACTGCACCCCAACCGGTGAGAGACGCATCCGTCGCTAGCGTTACACGGCGACAAGGAGCTCCTAACACCGGGCCCTGAGACAGGAACCAAGGCTTCTTCCACATGTCCAGGGAACGTAGGCAGCGCCGCGTGACCCTGATCATGCGAAGTGAGTTTCCCCTCGGGGAGAACCCCTTGGTCTTGAGCCACCACTGTAGGGGTCTCATGTACAGCAGGCCAAAAGGTATCACGTTGGACGCTGCTGCCATCAGACCCAGCAGTTGCTGGAACTGCTTCACAGTGAGTGACCGGCCTTCCTTCACTCTCTTGACTGCAGTGAGGATTGACTCGATCCGAGCAGGAGACAGACGTGCCTGCATCGTGGTCGAATCCCACACCACGCCCAGATAAGTGGTCCTCTGTAATGGAGAAAGCACACTTTTCTTGGCGTTCAGTCTCAACCCCAGCGCCTTCATGTGAGCGAGAACGACATCTCGATGCCGAACTGCCTCCATCTCCGACTGGGCTAGGATCAGCCAGTCGTCGATGTAATTGAGTATGCGGATGCCCTGGAGTCGCAGAGGAGCCAGAGCTGCATCCACACACTTCGTAAAAGTGCGGGGGGAGAGTGCTAGGCCGAACGGAAGAACCCGATATTGGTAAGCTTCGCCCGTGAAAGCAAACCTCAGGAACTTCCTGGGTTGAGGAAGGATGGAGACATGGAAGTATGCGTCTTTTAGATCTACTGTCACAAACCAGTCCTCGGACCTGATCCGTGACACTACTTGATTGAAAGTCAACATTTTGAACTTCAATCTCATAGTAGTCCCAGATCTAAAAAGGGGATGCATACCCCCATCCTTCCTCGGAACAACAAAGTACCGGCTGTAGAACCCGGACTCCCTGTCGTGAGGAGGGACCACCTCAATGGCCTCCTTCCTCAAGAGAGTTTCTACTTCTTGTTCCATTACCAGACCCTGCTTGGGGCTCACCACAGTGGAGACCCCGTTGAAAGGTGGTGGCGGAGCGCCACATTGAATGCGATAGCCTCGCTCTACAGTGCGCAGGACCCAAGCAGATACATTTGGCAGTAGTTTCCACGCTGCCAAATAATCTACTAAGGGAACCAGTCTCTCAAGACTGGCCGCGGGTATTGTTTGAGCTGCTAGTTCGGTGTCCTGTAACGGATGACCGGCAGGAGACAGCCGAACTAGCTGCTGTAGAGACCCCCGCAGGGGTGGCGAGCTCCCCAGCTCCGCTACGTTTCCGGGCGGAAGACTGAGGTGTGGGCTCGCTGGAGACCGCTGCACCCTGAAGCACCGGCAGGGTTGGCAGGCTAATCTCCCGAGGGCACAGAGGAGAGACGGGCACCGAAGAATGCGGTGGACCACGCCCTTCCCCAGTAGGGCCTGCCCTCAGAGGTCCTGGACCAAGGAGTCAGGACCATAGTCTCATAGGTCTGGGTGAAAGCGTTTCAGTACCTGAAACGCGGCCAGCATCTCCAGGCAACTGAAGTGCCAAACTGGATGGTGACCGCTCCACAGACCACAGGCGGGGTGGCCACTCATGACCACTCCCCAACCGGTGAGGGACACATTCGTCGCTAGCATACGCGGCGACAAGGAGCTCCCAGCACCGGGCCCTGAGACAAGAACCAAGGTCTCCTCCACATGTCCAAGGCACGTAGGCATTGCCGCGTGACCTTGATCATGCAAAGCAGGTTTCCCCTCAGGGAGAACCCCCTTGGTCTTGAGACACCACTGCAGGGGTCTCATGAACAGCAGGCCAAAAGGTATCACGTTGGACACAGCTGCCATCAGACCCAGCAGTTATGAAACTGCTTCACAGTGAGTGCCTACTTTCACTCTCTTGACTGCCGCGAGGATGACTCGATCCGAGCAGGAAACAGACATGCCTGCATCGTGGTCGATCCCACACCACGCCTAGATAAGTGGTTCTCTGTAATGGAGAAAGCACACTTTTCTCTGCGTTCAGTCACAACCCCAGTTCTTTCATATGGGCGAGGACGACATCTCGATGCCGCACCGCCCATGCTCAGAATGAGCTAATACTGACAAAATGTCAATAAGATTCAGAATGCAGATGCCCCTTTATTTTATTTATTTATGGCAGCATCCACACACTTAGCGAAAGTACAGGGTGAGAGTGCAGTAAATAAATTTCATTCATTTATGAATGAACACAGCCCGCCCCCTCAAGGGCGGACTGTACATGCTCAGCTCCCGAACAAACCACACATAAATAGCTTGAATCACCGATCTTGTTATTTATTTATTTATTCTTAAAAGCGAGAGCAGGAAGAAACGAGCGATCTAATATGCAGTCAGCTCATATGCGGACAGCATCAATCTCCTCGGAGAAAGACAGCCGCAGCAGCGCGAGCTCTCACTCAGAGGGGGAAGAACCGCAGCGCGGGCTTCCGAGCCCCGAGAGAGAGCCCTAGATCTAAGGAGAAAGGCAGAGAAAGGGCGGACCCGTCTCTAACCCGTTCACAGATCTATGCTGCGATCCCCACGGCCGCAGTCGCCGCTCTGCCTCGGCAAAAGCGGGACCCGTGCCGCGGGGAAGCTCACGAAGACTCCCTCCTCGAAGAGAGTCCTCCGAGAGCGAGCATGCGCAGCGAAAGCGCGGGCTGTCAACTCCCTCGAGAGCTGACGCAGCCCGCTTCGCCGCGAGCTCTCATTCAAAGGGGGACGTACCGCAGCGCGGGCTTCCGAACCTAGAAAGAGAGCGCTAGATCTAGAGAGAAAGGCAGAGATAGGGCGGACCCGTCTCTAACCCTTCCGTAGATCTATGTGCGATCCCCACGATCACGGCCGCCGCCCTGCCTCAGCAGAAGCGGAAGCTGAGCCGCGGGGAACGCAAACGCGGGCAGTCAGCTCCCTCGAGAACTGACTCCCATGCTTTGCTCCCAAACAGACAACAAATAGGCTGTGTGTATCGCCACCCGGCATAGCGCAGGCAGAGAGGAACACACAGTCTAAATGCCGCTGCTTATATTCGTAAGAATGCTTTGTAGGACATAGTGACACTCTCAAATAAAAGCTGTGCGAACTAGCACAAAAAACAGAGTGACACACACACACAGAGCGCTCGCTGAAAGACAGAAGCTGCCGGCTGTTTGCACTGCACGTGCTTTTAAGCTTCCTGGTCTCTACGTCACCCCGCCTGTGACGTCTCGCTTCTCCATTGGACTGTTTGCACACGTGTTTCAGAGCGTGGTCACGCTGGAGCCGTTCCCATAGCGTTTCGACGCAGCTCGAGTTCCTGAAGGGGAAAGTAAATTCTCCCTGATAATGTAATCTGTGTGGAGGTTGCATTTCTCTCTAAAGTTGCGTCCAGTGGAGATGAGAGTCAGCACCGTGAATTTAATCTTGCAGCCGACAAGAAAACATTCGTTTATTATTAAATAATTAAAATGTCTCACTTTGTTCATAATTATTCGCTTGAGCGCGGAATATATTAAGGCTGATTATGGATTAGTAGACTGCAGTATGTTAAATTAAGATTAGCTGAACGATGACTTAAATGAACCACTACTACTAACTAAACATTTTAAGTGGGGGAAGCCCTATTAAATATCCTTTAGATATCTCTGTTCAAGTTTTTAAAACATTTTATACGCGTTTGCATATAGTCGGAGAAATTCTGCTTTCAGAACGATCATGTCGATAACGGAGAGATGTCATATCTGTAACTGATTTTTCCTCTGAAACACAAAAACGAAAACTGAAATAATATCGATATTTCATGTTTTGTGAATGGTCAACTCTTCTCTATTCTTCAGATATTGTTGCTTTTGGTTTGTGCATTGTAAATCACAGAATGTCTACAAAATGTTGGCTCCCAAAAACTCGGGTATTTTTGTGTGTAATAGACACTAAATCTTTTTCAGTAATGGTGTCATGACATCTGAAGGAGGACTCAAAAGCAGAATGAGTTGTGACAGTTTATTAACAGAATGATTGACAGGACAAAAGAGAAGGTGAGGAGGGGAGCAGTGCACGGTCCAAACAATAGGCGATGACGAGAGACAGGGGCAACAGGCAGAGCAAGAGTGGCCGCTGGGTCCAACCCAGGATGGCTAAGGGCTAGAGAGGGCAGCACAGCTGGAGGCTAGATGTTAGCAATGGTCCCCCAACAGGAACAGGATATAACCGCTCCACACACGTCCTCACACAGGCACTGCACAGGTCTGGCTGCGTTGCAGATGAGGAAGCAAACCAGGAGCTCGGTCTGCAGGACAAGACAGGACTGGACTGGACTAAAGACAGACAAAAGACAGTATTTAGTGAACAACTAGACGAGGAATTATCAGTATCACAAACAGGAAGACAAGCTAGCAAACGTAGACTCTAGCACAGCAAAGTAGAACAATGAACTGGCAAAACAAGAGGGAAAGGGAGAACAATATAAAGGTGCAGAAAACATTAGGAACAGGTGAGAACACTCAGACAAACGAGAGAGGAACACGAGGACCAGGTGACGACACTCAGACAAACTAGGACTAAACAAGGGGGCGTGGCAATGGGTAACAAGGAGGCAGGACAAGGGGAGCACATGGCAGACAACAACAAAGACAGAGCCATGTGCTCAGACACAACACAAACATAGAAACAGGAAACAAAGACAAGACTGTCAGGGGAGAACCCTGACAAATGGTCACAATATCATTAGAAAACAAAACGGCAAAACTTACAGCATGTGTAAAAAACAGTTGTAGAAACAGCCAGTCTCAATTATTCAACGATGGAACAAGGAGATCTCGGAACAGGCAAAGATGGGTCAACACTGATTCTTGAGACATGGGACAAAACATGTCCGGCAATTGTAACCGCTATTAAGTTTAATAATGAAAAGATTTTCAGTTGTAAATGTTACGAAGGATTAAGAATAGAATTTATTTAACACAGTTATTATAATTTAATGCTATCATTATTATATGAAATCTATGACAAGTATTGTCTTTTCACTACATCTAAAATAGTGTCCACAGAGAAGGGTTCATTCATAGGCAATAAAATGACTAAAAATGTCTTTTATTTTTTTTATTTTTTTATTTTTTTAGTGATGAAAAAGAGTTTGTTTTATCCAAAGGAACACGTAATATTATCTCATATCAAAGCGATTTTGTTTTTACAAGGACACATGCCTGTTTCATAATGTTTCAAAGTTGTGTCCTCACTTTTTGTCAACACCGTCAGACATTTAGTAAATGTAAAATAATAATAATAATAAATAAATAAAATAAAAAATCAGGGGATCAGGGGCAGCTGTTACTGTAACATACCCCTTTGCCACATTCCACCTCTGCAGAATACTACTACATGAACTCTGAATCAGAATCAGAAAGAGCTTTATTGCCAACTGCATACAAGGAATTTGTTTTAATGTCACAGGGTTCCAGTGCACAGAGACAACAACAACAACAAACAGACAATAAAATAAGATGAGAATTTAAAAATAAAATAAAAATAAATACACACATGTAAATATAAATAGACAAAAAATGTAATTTTAATTGAAAAATAAAATAAATTGTATATACAGTTGTGCTATAGATGATAGGAATGGAATAGAACAGAATGGGATGCCGGGATGTATAAGTACAAGGTTATTGCACAATCTTATCGCACAGGTTATAATTGCATCTGTCTCCGGTGTAGACTTGTGAAGATTAATTTTAATGCGGATTCCATACTGTAACCTAAAATAAATGTGCTCTATTACTATTCTTACGCGATCACTTTTTTTCTTTTAATGAAATAACTTAAAAATGGGGTGCCTCGCATACATAAAAAAAATATATCTACAGATAGCTTGAAATGTCGACTTGTAAACGAACCAATTCAAAACGAAAGCAAATGCTCCCTGATAATGTAATCTGTGTGGAGGTTGCATTTCTTTCTAAAGGCGCGTCCAGTACTGTGGAGATGAGAGTCAGCACCGTGAATTTAATCTTGCAGCCGACAAGAAAACATTCGTTTATTATTAAATAATTAAAATGTCTCATTTTGTTCATAATTATTCGCAAACTTAATGCTTGTGCTTGAGTGCGGAATATATTAAGGCTGATTATGGATTAGTAGACAGTATGTTTTTTTAAGATTAGCTGAATAATGACTACTAAATAATAATGCACTACTACTAGTAACTAGAAACATTGTAAGTGCCCTATTAAATGCCCTCTAGATATCTATGTTTACGTTTTTAAAACATTTTATACACGTTTGCATATAGTCTGATAAATTCTACTTTCAAAACGATCACGTCGATAAAGGAGAGATGTCATATCCCTAACACTGATTTTTCCTTTGAAACACAACAACGAAAATTGAAATAAAATTGATATTTTATGTTTTGTAAATGGTCAGTCCTTCTCCATTCTTCAGATATTGTTGCTTCTGGTTTGTGCATTGTAATCACAGTAAAATGTACAAATGTCTGGAGTTAATTTTCAGGGGTTTAGAAAGTATATAAAGAGATGGTTCAGTATATTGGTAATGAATGCATTCTGTGAGAATTTATATTTCAGGTTTTGACTGTGAATGTCAGGGCCATAATGCTGGAACTGCCCTATAATGAAACTAAAAGTTAATAGTGAAAAAAAAACGAAACTAAAAGTGAAAAAAGTGAAGAAAAAAAATTGCCTATGAATGATTGAACCCTTCTCTGTGGACACTGTTTTCGATGTAGTGAAAAGACAATACGTGTCATAGATTTCATATAATAATTATAGCATTAAATTATAATAACTGTGTTAAATACATTCTATTCTTAATCCTTTATAACATTTACAACTGAAAATCTTTTCATTATTAAACTTAATAGCGGTTACAATTGCCAGACATGTTTTGTCCCATGTCTCAAGAACCAGTGTTGACCCATCTTTGCCTGTTCCGAGATCTCCCTGTTCCATCGTGGAATAGTTGAGACTGGCTGTTTCAACAACTGTTTTTTACACATGCTGTAAGTTTTGCCGTTTTGTTTTCTAATGATATTGTGACCATTATTAAAAAAGATTTAGTCTCTATTTACCTAATGCCAGAGCAGGTTTAGGCAAAGTGTCCGTTTTAGGAATAATGCCTCGTTTGGTTTGGCTTTTGCAATTGGCATTCAATGGCATACAGAGTATTATATACCACATAAAGTGCAGTGTTGCTTGTTTTTTTTTTTTTGTTTTGTTTTTGTTTTGTTTTGTTCTCAGGAGAGACGAGGCACCTCTGCGAGAGAGACACAGAAACTGGCCTAAAGAGTTTGTACTTCATTCATGTGCTGCTTTGTAATGCTTACAGTTTTTACCTTTTTAAATGTACGCGGCAACGCAGCAGTCGTTTTGGCAACATAAATGTAAAAATATATTGCAATAATAAGAAACTGTTCCAAGATTGCACATATGCCTATACTTTTTTAGTTTCATTATAGGGCAGTTCCAGCATTATGGGCCTGACATTCACAGTCAAAACCTGAAATATAAATTCTCACAGAATGCATTCATTACCAATATATTGAACTATCTCTTTTATAGTTTTTGGGAGACAACATTTTGTAGACTTTCTGTGATTTACAATGCACAAACCAGAAGCAACAATATCTTAAGAATGGAGAAGGACTGACCATTTACAAAACATAAAATATCAATTTTATTTCAATTTTCGTTTTTGTGTTTCAGAGGAAAAATCAGTGTTACGGATATGACATCTCTCCGTTATCGACGTGATCGTTCTGAAAGCAGAATTTTTCCGACTATATGCAAACGCGTATAAAATGTTTTAAAAACTTGAACAGAGATATCTAAAGGGTATTTAATAGGGCTTCCCCCATTTATGTTATTAGTGTTTCTAGTTACTTGTAGTGGTTAATTTAAGTCATTATTCAGCTAATCTTAAATTAACAGTCTACTAATCCATAATCAGCCTTAATATATTCCGCGCTCAAGCACACGCAGTACGTTTGCCGAATGATCATGAACAAAATGAGACATTTTAATTATTTAATAATAAATAATGATTTCTTGTCAGCTGCAAGATTAAATTCACGGTGCTGATTCTCATCTCCACAGTACTGGACGCGCCTTTAGAGAGAAATGCAACCTCCACACAGATTACATTATCAGGGAGCATTTGCTTTCGTTTTGAATTGGTTCGTTTACAAGTCGACATTTCAAGCTTTCTGCAGATATATACAGTACTGTGCAAAAGTCTTAGGCCACTAGTATTTTCATCAGCTAAAATGGTTCAAAGTCAGTTGAAGTCGGTCTTTTGCTGTAGTGTGTCAGTAGGAAATATAAGTTTACATTCCTAAACATTCATTTTGCCATTAATTATAATAATCCAGTGAGATTTTTGTGTGGAGCACAGGCTGTTGTCAGACTTCTTGTGCAAACAGAGATGTGATCTCTCCATCATTCAATCCAGTCTGTCTTAAGAAACAGAAAAAAACAGAGACAGACTAAATCCAGAAGAACTATGGCAACATCTCCAAGATGCTTTAAGAGACCTACACCTACAAAGCTACAGTACTGTGAAAAATTTTTAGCCAGTGAGACACATAAAATGAGGATGCTGTCAAAAACAATGTCATAAATAGATTTTCTAAGAACTTTTAAGCATTTGATGTGACCATCCTTTGCGTTTAAAGCAGTTTTTGCCCTATGTGCACTTGTGCAAAGTTTTTCAGGTAGCTTTGCAGGTAGGTTACTTGAAACATCTTGGAGACGTTGCCACAGTTCTTCTGGATTTAGTCTGTCTCAGTTTTTCTGTTTCTTCATGTAATTCCAGAGACAGACTAGATGATGGTGAGATCAGATCTCAATGTGGAGCACTGGCTGTTGTCAGACTCATTGTGCAAACAAAAATCTCACTAGATTATTACAATTAATGGCAAACAGAATGTTTGGAAATGTAAACCGATATTTTTTACTGACACACTACAGCAAAGGAAAGAAATAACTTAGCATAAAATTTATTAATAGTTTTACCTATAAGCTTTATTAATCCAAAATAAATGAGTTCAATAAGTGGGACCACGTTTTTGGCATGCGCGAGACCGTGTGTTTTCAATGCTGCAACCACCATTAGGCTCATTTGAGATGCGCCTCGCCTCGCCTGAAATGTAGGTGAGAGTAGGCGGCTGCAGTGAGGGGAGGAGTGAAATAAGTGCAGTCAAGACGGACATTTCTGACCTCTCGAAGTAGAACAGACACCTACGAGATCAAAGGCGGATATCGCGTTATCACACTC
Organism: Labeo catla; assembly: GCA_012976165.1. Classification (NCBI taxonomy): domain Eukaryota; kingdom Metazoa; phylum Chordata; class Actinopteri; order Cypriniformes; family Cyprinidae; genus Labeo; species Labeo catla. Next base: position 39,047 of record VONZ01002463.1, read on the forward strand.
ACGTGCTGTGTTGCTGATAAACATGATACAATTTCAGCTCTGTTGTTTTTATATGAAAATAAATATGATGAACAAGACACTCAAAGTGCTTGCTATTTAATACCATACGAAAGGCGTATTTATCATCCATTTTTACTTTAATACAAACGTGTATTTTAGATTTTTATAGAAATATGACAACAATCACATATCTCATGCAGAGATCGCACTGGCATAGTGTTTGGGAATATTCATGCATAATTTAAACATAACCACATGGTATTAGATTAAAAAATAAAACATTCTAGAAAATAACGGCAACATCACGGTTGTCTGAACCAATGAACTTTACGCTGTGTCGTCATCCAGGCATTTCCCATCGTGCTTTTGGTCAGCGCAGTCGGTAGAGAGCAACTGCACCCGACTGCTCAATCCCACACAGCCGCCTCGCCATCGCGAGAGTTTTTTGGCACACCTCAGCATGACATCAGAGCAAGGCGGACATAACTCGGACACATTTCTAACCGGCATGCATCTTGCGGTGATCACCGGTGATCGATTCTCCAAGCCTTTCTTTTTTTTTTTATCAAAATGTGCTTTTTTACCTTGCCATCACATATTTTCCAAGTCACAATATTTAAAAAAATTCAAAAGACATTCTCATGATAGACAGATTACATTTTTACACGTGACTAACAATTCCTCAACACATATAAAATATCATAATCAAATATTATCAAAATATTCATCTGACGAAGGTGACATGGACATGACAGAGTTGACACATCTGACGGTGGTGACAAAAACCTGATTTATCTGAAACAAGATAACTTATTAAAACAGTTATAAACACAACAGATAAAACAATTCCAAAAAACTTCTCAATTTCACCAGGGGCCTCATTTATAAAGCATGCGTACGCACCTCATTCATGTCTGTTTGCTGTGTACTGTCCCATGCCTGTTTCCGACCATGCTAATGAATAAACCTCTGCAGATGAATCCAAATGCTTCCTCTGTTACGAAGTGAACATGCATGGGTCAGTGTATTCCTAGGCCGGGCATGGGTCATCGATCAGCGAACAAAATCCAGAGGGCTAAACAAAACGGGTAATCCGCAAACACGAGCAGAAATCCAGGCTAGGGCAAACAGTATCCAAAACAGGGTCAGGAAAATGGGTAATCCAATACACACAGGCAGGAATAACAGGACCATAGAACAGGCAAGGCAAAACTAGACTGAGTCTAGGAAAACTCGGACAGGCTCCATAAAAGTAGCTATCAACTATAACAGTGATAAATGTTAAACAACAGCCTGTGAACAGGAAAAGGAAGTCCAAGGCTTATATAGTGTGTTTGATTGGTTATAGCTGTATGTGTGATCCGAGCAATGGATGATGGGAAATGTAGTCCAGGGTTTTTATTAGAAATTCCTTTAATGTTGGATCCAGTTCTCCATTCGGTTCGGGAGTCATACGGGTCCAAAGCCGAAACTTTGGGGGACCATATCTCGGCCCCTCGGGGGCTATCAACCTGGGACCGGTAGCATTCAGTAGGCCTCCCAGGGTCCTACCACCACCCTGAGTTTGGTGGCGTTTGCCCCGGTCCGGGGGAGCTATAGCTGGTCAAATTTTAAAATTTGGGGGCCTCTATCTTGCGGCTGGTGGCGTTGGATAGGAGGCCTCGGGGTCTACCCCCACCCTGAGTTTGGTGGAGTTTGGCCAGGATTTGGCCGAGTTATAGTCCCAACAACAATCCCAGCCCAAAGCGGCCAAAACCTAAGTCGATACAGGATGACCAGTGGTAGCTCTGAAAAATGACTAAGTTGATATTGACTTAGGTTTTGAATGACCTTTTCTCCCAAAAAAACAGCTAAGTCAATGCAGGGTGACCAGTGGTCGAGCTTGGGTCCAACCTCCACCCTCCTTGAGGCATCGAGGCAAGCCACGCAGGGTTCCTCCCACGACCCCAGAGGGAGGTCTCTGGGGCTTTTTGAGAGATGCTAACACACATTAAACCTCACTCTGGTGTGCATGGGAGTAGGTTGGCGCCCCCTACTCTGGGACTTGACGGATCTCCACGGGCATGGGTACTGAGCTCCAGAGGGCTTTTTGAGCGATGCTAGCCCACATAAAACCTCACTCTGGTGAACATGGGGGTAGGTTGACGCCCCCTACTCTGGGACTTGACGGATCTCCATAAGCATGGCCGCTGAGCTCCAGGGGACTTTTTAAGTGATGCTAGCCTATGTCCATGAGAACTTAGTTGTTTTTTGGGGACTTTCATTTAAAACCTAAGTCTTTCCAGGCTGACCAGTGGGATTTGCAAAAACAAAGTATGAAAAGCGCAACTTGGGTCAAACCTTCACTCTCCGCAAGGTGCCCGGGCAGGCTGGGCAGGGCGCATCTTCCCTGTGTGTGCGTGGATCGGACCGCAACCCTTGAAAAGGTCCCAGGGGCAAAGGCCCTTTTACCCGCAGTCGCAATTTTGGTGAAAGCGTAGATTTGTGGACTTAGGTTTTGAGCACTTGCCTGAAAAACATGGGCCATGGATCTCCACTACCAACACAGACTGAGGACCAGGGGGGCATCCTATGACCCCACCTGTTGGCCCCTGAGGCATGTGCCTTGGTGGGCCAGGCCACCGCTGACCGATTAGAGTGTGTTGCGTGCCTGTGCTAGGGCCCTGCCCGGCTGCCCCGGTGGAGTGGGGGGCTGCTGCGTGTTGCCCCATGAGCGGCCGTATCGTGGGGGGCCATACTGGCTGGCTCACGTAGCGAGACCCGTGTGTGGGAACCAGCTACGCCGCAGTGCTTTCCTGTTCTTGTACGGTGTGGCCTCTTTGAGACAGGTGCTCCTAAGAGGCAAATGTCCGGTATGAGCATGCATGAGACGGCCTATTGGGCCCCAAATGTTCGTGGGAGGCACAGATGACCAGTATGCCTTGGCTGCCAAGCCACCGTTGACCGATTGGAACATGTTGCGTCCCTGATCTAGGGCCCCGCCTGGCTGCCCTGATGGAGTGGGGGGGCTGCCGTCTGTTGCCCCATGAGCGGCCGTATCGCAGGGGGCCATACTGGCCGGCTTGCGTAGCGAGACCCGTGTGTGGGAACCAGCAACACCATGGCGCTTTCCCGTTCCCATATGGTGTGGCCGTTTTGGGTTGGGTGCTCCTAAGAGGTGATTGTGTGAACACGCATGAGATGGCCCACTGGGCCCCAAACTTTCGTGGGAGGCACAGATGACCAGTCTATCTTGAGAGGTCTGGCACCGGTGAGCGGCGCAAGGCGTGCGGCCGGTGGGGGCGGTGTTCCTCTGCTGCTGCCGGTGTCTTCAGCCGACCCCCGTGAAGCACACTTTTCCCTGTTATGGCCAGTGAACTCAGCTGTGGCCACACTGAATACACTGGGGTCTCCGAAAGGTGCACACGGTCGGTACAGTGAAACTGCAAACGGCTTTTTAAATCAGTTATGGTGCCTTTGAACACAACACCTCAAGTACTTGGATAACTGTACAGTGAAACTGCAAATGGCTTATTAAATCAGTTATGGTGCCTTTGAACACTACACCCCAAGTACTTGGATAACTGTGGCAATTCCAGAGCTAATACATGCAAACAGGCACCAACCTTGCCTGCCCCCCAGAGGGGAGGCTTGGGATGTGTACATTCAGACATTTGGTGTGTGTGCTTGGCTGAGGAGCCAACGGTGCAAAGCTACCATCTGCTTGATTATGACTGAACGCCTCTAAGTCAGAATTTACCGGGGGACGGACGAACAAGTGCCGTTCACCACCCCAAGCAAGCACCTCAATTTTGTGGAGAAACTGGTGCTAAATGACTCGTAGACGACCTGATTCTGGGTTGGGGTATCGTGCGTGACAGAGCAGCTCATTGCTGTGATCAATTGAAACTCATCCTCAGTTCCAAGTTTTTGTCGGCCGAGGAGGAGGCCCACCCGGGCGGCCTCGGTTCGACCCCCCTGCCCAGGCCCAGGGTGACCAGTGGCCCAAGGCCCCGGCCAAAACCTAAGTCAACGCGGGGCGACCAATGGGAGGTGAGGACCGGGGTGAAGCCCTGCAGTGGCGTCCCTGGGAAGGTCAGAGGCGAAGGTGGGCAGAGCGGGATGGGGCGGCAGGGGCCCCTGGAAGTCCGAGATGAGGCAGCCAAAAGTTGATACGGGGGGACCAGTGGGAAAAAGGCTCCTGGGGACTTGGCCAGTTCGTAATGTCAGGGATCTGAAAGGAGGACCCAAATACAGAGTGAATGACAAGGGTTTATTGACAAAACAGACAAGAGGGTAAGTGAGGTGCACAGGTGATATGCAGTTATTCCCTTCAATTTAATGCTATCATTATTATATAAAATCTATGACTCTCACTACATCTAAAATAGTGTCCACAGAGAAGGGTTCAATCATTCATAGGCAATAAAATGCATAATTAATATATATATATATATATATATATGATGAAAAAGAGCTTGTTTTATCGAAATGAACTCGTAATAATATCTCATATCAAAGCAATGTTGTTATTTTCAAGGACACATTCATGTTTCATACGGTTTCACAGTTGTGTCCTCACTTTTTGTCAACACCGTCAGATATTTAGTAAATGTAATAATAATAATAATAATAATAATAAAATCAGGGGATATGGGACAGCTGTTACTGTAACATACCCCATTGCCACATTCCACCTCTGCAGAATACTACTACATGAACTCTGAATCAGAATCAGAATCAGAAAGAGCTTTATTGCCAAGTGTGTACAAGAAATTTGTTTTAGCATCCCAGGCTTCCAGTGCACAGAGACAACACACAGACAATAAAAATAAACTGAGAAAAAAATAAACATATGTAAATATAAATAGACAAAAATTTAAATTAATTTTAAAAATAAATGAAACTGTATATACAGTTGTGCATGATAGGAATGGAATAGAATAGAATGGGATGCCGGGATGTATAAGTACAAGGTTATTGCACATTTGTCTTATCGCACAGGTTATAATTGCATCTGTCTCCGGTGTAGACTTGTGAAGATTAATTATAATGCAGATCCCATACTGTAACCTAAAATAAATGTGCTCTATTACTATTACTATTCATAGTCAAGTGTTTTTGCGGGAAAGTATTAATGTTCATGCCTGACAGGGAGGCGCCCACGCGATCACTTGAATTTTTTTTTCTTATAATGAAATAACATAAAATTGGGGTGCCTCGCATACATAAATATCTACAGATAGCTTGAAATGTCGACTTGTAAACGAACCAATTCAAAACGAAAGTAAATACTCCCTGATAATGTAATCTGTGTAGAGGTTGCGTTTCTCTCTAAAGGCGCGTCCAGTACTGTGGAGATGAGAGTCAGCACCGTGAATTTAATCTTGCAGCCGACAAGAAAACATTCGTTTATCATTAAATAATTAAAATCTCTCATTTTGTTCATAATTATTCGGCAAACCTATGCGTGTGCTAGAGCGCGGAATATATTAAGGCTGATTATGGATTAGTAGACTATGTTAAATTAAGATTAGCTGAATGATGACTTGAATGAACCACTACTAGTAATTAGAAACATTTTAAGTGGGGGCAGCCTTATTAAATACCCTTTAGATATCTCTGTTCAAGTTTTTAAAACTTTTTGTACGCGTTTGCATATAGTCGGAGAAATTCTGCTTTCAGAACGATCACGTCGATAACGGAGAGATGTCATATCCGTAACACTGATTTTTCCTCTGAAACACAAAAACGAAAACTGAAATAATATCGATATTTCATGTTTTATGAATGGTCGACCCTTCTCTATTCTTCAGATATTGTTGCTTTTGGTTTGTGCATTGTAAATCACAGAATGTCTACAAAATGTTGGCTCCCAAAAACTCGGGTATTTTTGTGTGTGTGTGTGTGTGTGTGTGTGTGTGTAATGTCGGTTACCCATGTGTATCAATATATTGGTAATGAATGCATTCTGTGGGAATTTATATTTCAGGTTGTGACTGTAAATGTCAGGTCCATAATGCTGGAACTGCCATATAATGAAACTAAAAATTAATTGGTGTACATGCAATCTTGGAACAGTTCCTTATTATTGCAATATATTTTTACATTTGTATTGTCAAAACGACTGCTGCGTTGCCGCGTACATTTAAAAAGGGCAAATCTGTAAGCATTACAAAGCATTTCAACTGCACGGGCTAACCTGCTGCCGAGCGGACAGAGACTCATCACTGTCTGGTAAGACTCGCGGGGGAGGACTGTGTGTGTATATCAACAAGGAATGGTGTAACAATGCTGCAGTGGTGACAAAACACTGTTCATCGCGGGTGGAGTTTATGTTTGTGAAGTGTCGTCCGTTCTATCTGCCGCGGGAGTTCACGGCCATTGTTATTGTTGCGGTCTACATCCCGCCGTGTGCAAACGCTAAGGACGCGCTTCGCGAGCTGTACAGCGCCATCAGCGAACAACAACAAACAAATAACCCCGACGGCTTTTTCATCATTGCCGGTGACTTTAATCACGCAAACATAAAGTCTGTTTTGCCAAAGTTCTACCAACACGTGAACTTTGCAACAAGGGGAAACAACACTCTGGACTTTGTTTATACAACAAATAAAAACGCTTACAGGGCTGAACCCCGCCCCCACCTCGGGTACTCTGACCACATCTGTTATGCTAATCCCAGCATACAGACCACTTCTCACACTTACCAAACAGGTTCAAAAAGAGATCACAGTATGGCCAGACAATGCTACCTCTGCACTACAGGACTGCTTCCAGGACACAGACTGGAACATGTTTAAAGAGGCAGCCACCTACAATAACCATACAGACCTTCAAGAATACACAGAAACAGTGACTGCTTACATCAAAAAGTGCATAGATGATGTGACAGTCACCAAAACCATCACCACACGTGCCAACCAGAAGCCATGGATGACAGCAGAGGTTCATGGGCTGCTAAAAATCCGAGATGAGGCATTCAGATCAGGAGATAAGACAGCTCTCAAAACAGCAAGAGCCAATCTGTCTCATGGCATCAAGAAGGCAAAACATCAATATGCTCAGAAAATCAACAATAACTTCAGCGACAGTAAAGACACTCGGTCCCTGTGGCAAGCCATTCAGACCATCACTGACTACAAGCCCCTGCCACAGGCCAGTGATGATGACACATCCCTGCCAGATGCACTCAACCACTTCTACTCACGATTTGAGACACAGAACGACACTCCTGCACAGAAACTCCACACATCTCCAAACGACCAGGTACTCTGTCTTTCTCCAGCCGACGTAAGGAAGACCCTATCCAGGATAAACCCACGAAAGGCTGCGGGCCCTGACAACATACCTGGCCGTGTACTAAGAGACTGTGCTGCACAGCTGATGGATATCCTAACAGACATCTTCAACACCTCGCTGAGCCAGGCAGTCGTGCCCACGTGTCTCAAATCCACTTCCATAATTCCAGTTCCAAAGAAGTCTCCTGTGTCCTGTCTGAATGACTATCGTCCCATAGCACTCACCCCAATCATGATGAAGTGCTTTGAGAGGTTAGTCATGCATCACATCAAGTCCAGTCTCCCAAACACGCTGGACCCATTCCAGTTTGCATACCGTCCAAACCGCTCCACGGACGATGCAATATCCAGCACTCTCCACCTAGCTCTCACCCACCTGGAACAGAAAGACTCTTATGTTAGAATGCTGTTCATTGACTTCAGCTCAGCATTCAACACAATAATCCCTCAGCAGCTCATCCACAAACTAAACCTGCTGGGCCTTGTAGCGAATTTAGCTCAAAGGGAAATGTATATAAATAATTACAATTAATTATGATTAATTACAATTACTTATATCAGCTGCCAGTAGTAACTGTAGCAGAATCAATTTTCCATCAACTCAGCGAACATTCAGTATAATCTTTATATCAACTCTAAGAAATGATATTTTCTTGGCCACAGAAAATAACTTTCTTAAAGTACCATTGCATTAGAGCAAGTAGCTTGAATCGGAATCGTAAAGGGACATTAATTTGCAAGGCAGAATCAGAATCAAAACTCATGTAATTTGTGCACAATAGTTTATTAACGAAGGACTAACACATAACTAATCTAAACAAACAAACATGAAATCACTCATACATGGGGGAATGGTCAGTGAGAAGCAGTTAGAGAGAGACAAGGAAATGAAGCTATGAAAGAGCCAGTTAACCACCTGCTGTGAAACCATCAGTGCTGTCTACAGCTTATACTAAACCTCTGTATGTTTAGTTAAGTGTACGATACTTGCATTGCCTTGGTCGTCGAACAAGTGTCCAAATGCAGTCTCTGAAAGTCTTGATGGTTTGGAGCAGTGGTGGTTTTGGAATTGCAATCACGTTCTTCCGGGTCTGAAGAGTGATGAATTCCAAAGATGTCCTGACTCGTGGGTGACTGGGAGTTTCTTCCCATGTGAAAAGTGAAGAAGAACCAAGAGCTGAGAGGGACCCAGCTAAAGTCCTGTGGTCTTTGGGGAATGGAAAGACAAGGTCGCAAGGCCTGGCGCACGCTTAGGGAAGTCCTGAAGAGTTCTAGCTCATCTTCTTAGGTTCTCCAAGAACCACTGACTGACTGAGGCGAGTCATGAAGCTGAATTCCAGGGTTAAGTCGAACTGTCTGGCTCTTTGTGGTCGAGAGCCACAGCTCTGTATGTTGGGCCTGTCGGGCCCGCCGGGCACGCCCTGTGCCGGCTCCGGCTCCCCGTGGGTTCCTCCACACGGGCAGCAATCGGAAGATGTTGCAGACGAGTGAAGAAGAGAGAAGAGAGGGAAAAAAAAGAGAGGGGTTGATGCCTTTAAACTCTCTGGAGGCTGTGCCTCCTGGAGGTCCATGAACCAATGGTAAATTTCACCTTTGGAGGGAAAGTTTACGACTCTTTGTCTGTGAGCATGGTATTTTGCATATGTAATTCGATTGGGTGTTGATGCAAAAACTACTAAGGTTTCTTAAAACACTAACATGTTGCAAAGGTATCAACATCTAATTTACACCATCTTTTAGATCATTAAAATACGAACTCAAAGAGTCCAAGCATGACATAGGTGGGTTATACTACTAGTCATCTATCATAATACATGCATAAAACAGTAGAAAGACAAATACAAATACAACAGACAAAATTAAAATACAATGCAGTAATACTGTACACAATGACTCGGGCTATGTGTGATAGGAAGGTCAAAGAAAGGTTTGTCTGTGAATGAGTAGGAAAGAGTCCATTTCTATAGGCATTGTGTCTTTCCTATAGAGAAATGTAGTGTGCTCCGTTTGCATTCCTTGAGGCCATAAAACCTGTGATATCAGATCGTTGTCCTGGCAACTGAGCCCTTTTGGGGTGTTAGTTGCTTTAGGGGGGGGTTGTCTCCAGAGCTCCAGCATGTAGCTGGCCTGTTGTGTTTAAAGACTATTTGTTAAATGTAACAATTAATGTATGTCTGATTGGTCCAGACGCTACAGCCTAAACACCTCTCTCTGTAACTGGATCCTGGACTTCTTAACTGGTAGACCCCAGGCAGTCCAGCTCAGCTCCAACCACATCATCAAGTTCGCTGATGACACGACTGTGGTAGGCCTCATCAGCAACAACGATGAAACACACTACAGAGAGGAAGTGGCACAGCTGGCTAAATGGTGTGGCGCTAACAATCTGTCCCTCAATGTGGGTAAGACAAAAGAGGTTGTGATGGACTTCAGAAGAAACTCTGTTGACCACCCCCCACTGACCATCAACAGCTCGGCTGTGGAGAGAGTCAGCAGCACTAAATTCCTGGGGGTGCACATTACAGAGGATCTTACCTGGACCACCAACGTCATGTCGCTCAACAAGAAGGGCCAACAGTGCCTCCACTTTCTTCGCCAGCTGAAAAGGGCAAGTCTCCCTCCACTCATCCTCACCACATTCTACAGAGGAACCATTGAGAGTGTGCTGACCAGCTGCATCACTGTCTGGTACGGGAACTGCAGTGCTGCTGACCGCAAGACCCTACAGCGGACAGTGAACACAGCTGCAAAGATCATCGGTGCCCCTCTCCCCTCCATCCTGGACATTTTCCTTGCACAATGCTCTAGCAAGGCCTCCAGCATCGGGAAGGACCCCACCCATCCCTCCCACAATCTCTTCCAGCTCCTGCCATCAGGTAGAAGGTACCGGAGTATCAAAGCTCGCTCTGTCAGATTTCTCAACAGCTTTTTCCCCCAGGCTGTGAGAGTCCTTAACTCCAATCTCCCTGTAACCCTCTGAAACCATGAAAACCTCAGCCTCCTCCCCCCAACTCATTAAAACTGCTGACAATCTTTCAAAGTGCAATTCTGAGTGTGTTACACACAGGTGAGTGGGCTATACAAACCACTTGTAGTAACACACTTATGTACATTAGACACTTTCTGTAAACACTTGCTGCTACAAAGACTCAATCGGATTAGCTGCCTCCCTCAAAATCTCTCTTCTGCACAATTTAATGCACAAAATATCTCTTTTGCACAATTTCATGTACAGATGTCTCTTTGTAAAAAGTCATGTACAGTACTTATGTAAAGTTTTTGTTGTCTCAGTTTTGTATGTGTAGTCAACTATTTATTATAGTTATAGTATTTATAGTATATGTATAGTCAAATGGTTAACTGTTGTATAAGTCTGTAATTGCTTTTCTTATTTGTGTACTGTTGTATGTTTATATTATGCTTAACTAGTATGTAGCACCGTGGTCCTGTGAGACACAACATCTCGTTCTACTATATGTCCACACGTGTAGCAGAATGACAATAAAGCTCGACTCGACTCGACTTGAAGTACAAACGTTTTGTCTCTCTCGCAGACACACGTCTCTTTAGGCCAGTTTGTGTCTCTCTCGCAGAGGTGCCGCGTCTCTCCTGAGAAAAAAACAAAAAACAAGCAAACAAAAAAATAAATAAATAAATAAAACAAGCAACACTGCACATTATATTGTACATAATAATCTGTATGCCACTGAATGCCTATTGCAAAAGCCAAACCAAACGAGGCATTATTCCTAAAACGGACACTTTGCCTAAACCTGCTCTGGCATTAGGTAAATAGACACTAAATCTTTTTCAGTAATGGTCACAATATCATTAGAAAACAAAACGGCAAAACTTACAGCATGTGTAAAAAACAGTTGTTGAAACAGCCAGTCTCAACTATTCCACGATGGAACAGGGAGATCTCGGAACAGGCAAAGATGGGTCAACACTGGTTCTTGAGACATGGGACAAAACATGTCCGGCAATTGTAACCGCTATTAAGTTTAATAATGAAAAGATTTTCAGTTGTAAATGTTACGAAGGATTAAGAATAGAATTTATTTAACACAGTTATTATAATTTAATGCTATCATTATTATATGAAATCTATGACAAGTATTGTCTTTTCACTACATCTAAAATAGTGTCCACAGAGAAGGGTTCATTCATAGGCAATAAAATGAATAAAAATGTTGAAAAAGAGTTTGTTTTATCCAAAGGAACACGTAATAATATCTCATATCAAAGCGATTTTGTTTTTACAAGGACACATGCCTTTTTCATAATGTTTCAAAGTTGTGTCCTCACTTTTTGTCAACACCGTCAGACATTTAGTAAATGTAA